>JADRCD010203273.1:6636-35321 GCA_019843815.1 Montemys delectorum
GTGTGTGTGTGTGTGTGTGTGTGTGTGTGTGTGTGTGTGTGTGTAGGGGGGTGATCCCCACAGAAGAGGCTGGGTCTGACCACTTGGCCTGGCGGTGGGGAAGTTTTGTGACTGGTTGGAAGGGAGGTGTCAGAAAAGATGCAGGAGGCCAGGCGGCCACCAAGCCTTCCCCTTCCCTGGTGGGCTCCCTCTGGTTCCCTGCCTCCTCTGCAGACCCACAGCCCGGGTGGCTATCTTCCAACTCAGTACAACAGGGCCCCTCAGACTCAGAGTCTAGTCTTTCCACAGTCTGGTATGAGAAGGCTAAAGACAGTTTCCTTCTCCAAAGGGGTCTGATTAAAGTGTACACCAGCAGCCATGTTCAGACATCAGGATTTCTAAGGCACGAATCTGCCTCTGGTCTTTGCCCAGCCAGTGGTGACTGTTGATGAGGAAGCAGGACTCTGGCTTTATACTTGGGGTATGTTTCATTTGATTTTAGCATCTTCTGAACGTTGGTCAGTGATAAGGAACAGTTGGTACTCGGGTGGGAGGCCTTACTCGAGGTAACCAAGTAAGACTGCCAAGAAGATAATGTGGCTAAGATAGGGTGTAATGGAGGAGGGGGGTCACACTGGGGGATCTAGGTAACCCACAAGAGTAGCCAACCGTGTGGTGGAAAAAACTCCGTCTCTAGCTTCAGGTGGCATCTGAGTAGAATTAACTATCAGTTTCTTTTCATCTTCCCCCTCCCACCAGTACGGCTGAGCTGTGCACTATGTGACCATGGTCATCAGGTGCTGCCATCTTCTAACCCTCTTGTCCAGTAGACTGGGAGGCTGTGAAAAGATGTTTAGTTACAATGAAAATGGGACCTTCTTGGACACAGTCCTGTGAGGTAGAGAGCCACAGCACAGGTCCCCAACAGGTGAGAACTCTCCATGTTGGGTCTATTGTCTTCGGCTTCTGGCTACAGAAACTGTTAACCAGCTGGGTACTGCATTAAGGATCTAGTCTGAAGAAAGCTAGTGAACATTCTCCATGGCTCTCCACAACAGCCCCAAATGTACTGTGACGGAGGGACCCTGCCATGGACACTGGGACCTGCTCTCATCCTCAGGACAGTGCAGACCCAGGGCTGTGCTCACCACACTGGCTCATACAGGGGAACCGTCAAGTATGGCTTCACACGAACCGGCCACCAGAAGCCACACACTTTCTGGAATGTCTTGGTATAAAGGGGAGTTGAGATTTTAAAAGTGTGTGTGAGATGCCGGGCGGTGGTGGGGCACGCCTTTAGCCCCAGCACTTGGGAGGCAGAGGCAGGCGGATTTCTGAGTTCCAGGCCAGCCTGATCTACAGAGTGAGTTCCAGGATAGCCAGGGCTATACAGAGAAACCCTGTCTCGAAAATCCAAAACAAAAAACAAAAAAACAAAAACAAACAAAAATGTGTGTGAGAGAGAGAAGAAAGGGAAGAGAGTGTGTGTGTTAAGTTACGTGAAGGACCACGGACCCTCAAGCAGACCTACATCTTGCATTTTCATGGCACTCTCAGCTGGCTGCCAGGCTGGGGTAAGCACGTGTAGTTGTTGCTTCTGCACACTTTGCATCCTCTGGGTGCATCCTGTGGGATATACCACATCCCACATTTTATCACTTTCCCGTGTAGACTTTTCTCTGATACTATACCCTAGCTGAGGTTTGATAGATCCAGGCTTTGGCACACTTCTGTGATAAGATTCCCTGCGGTGTTTATTTGTAAATGAAGTCAGAAGCCACCACAGGGCTTTCAAGTGGTCTGCTGTGCAAGGAACCACACCTGCTCTAAGAACAGCAAGATATTTTTCTGACTAGGGCTTTGATGCTGCATGACTAAAGGAAGGATGTCTTTTTAAACTTTTCCTCACAGGATCCCCTCAGGCACATTAAGGTGTGTTTTATGCTTTTCATGAGTCTGAGCCTAGAGCACGGTGCCAAGTGACACGGGCAATTGATGTTCAGTTGGAATGCTTCCGTCTTCCAAAGGGAAGAGCAGAGCCCTTGTGTAGGCTCACGGGAAGGGGCGCTGTGATCTGGCTGGTGGACCATCAGAGGCTCAGCAGTGTCTCTCAGGGTAGCCACTTAGGACCTGGAGGCCAGGATACTATCGGGCCCTCCTAGGTGACCTGTGGAAGGCTCATAAAGAGCACTGTGGATTTCTCGGGGGCCTTAGACATGTTTAAGAGTTACGTGAGTTATTTTAGATCTCCTTTACAAGCAAAGTTCTATTGAGACGGAGCATAGCCTTTCAAAGGTCTAAATCCTAGGCTCTTAGCCGGTACCTTTTGGCATTAGTGTAACTTTTGGAGGGGACCCTTTTTGATGGGTGGTGGCCCTCCAGCACTTGTTTGTATTCAGAGAGCTGTGCTCATGGCTTTACCCTTGTCTTTGTTCCATTTTTGTCACAAAGACGTTTTCTTCTTAAATCATGGCTTCTACTGTAACATTTTGTACTTGTTCCCCCCACACTACCTTGTCCACTCCACAGTGTATTCCCGGCTGGCTTGAAACGCATGCAGACACCTCCAGAGTGCGCCCGGCCTCCTTTTCTCAGACCGTCTCCACCTTATACTTTCATGTCGTGTGGGTCTGCCCAAGTACAGTCTAGATTCCATGTGGAAAAAAATGAGATCTTTGTACTTCTGAATCTGGCTTATTTCGCTTTATATGATCTTCAGTACAAGCCATTTTCCTAGTGACACGTTTCATTGCTTGTTATATACACGTCACTTTTTGTCACTTTTCTTATCCATTCATAGTATGCCACGGCAAACGTGGAGGCACAGGTATCTGTTGTCCGTTGACCGCAACGGTGGAACTGGGTCATATGTAGCCGTTTTCAGTTATTTTGTGAAACTTGCATACTGATTTGGAATCTGCAGTACTTTATGTTCCCACGAAGAATCTCCCCCGCCTCCCAGTCCTAACCAGCATTTGTTTTTTTAATGATAGCCATGTGACCGAATTGTGCTTCCCTGGTGTCCGGAATGCTGGACCTTGTGTTTTGTCTGCAGTGTTTATGTAGGTGTGTGCAAAGACACGAGGACGACTTTGGGTATCCTGCTCTGTCACTCCCTAGCTCTAGTTTCTCACTGAACCTGGATCGAGGCTGTGAGCCAGCAAGCGGATTCCGAGGGCACAGCCGCAGCCCTGGCTTTTTACATGGGTGCTGGGATCCAGACGAGGGTCTACCTGCTTAAGCAGCAAGCACTTTGACTCCCTGAGCTGTCTCTCCAGCCCCCCTCTTTTGAGAAATAGTTGCTCATTTACTGATGACATTATTTAGTATTTTTGAGTTCTTACCTTATGATCTGGGATTAATCCTGTGTCCAGTGGGTAACAGGCAGAAATTCTCTGCCACCACTAGGCTGTTTTTTGCTGCACAAAAGCTCTTTAATTGCATATAATCCTATTAATCAATTCCAGCTCCTCGAGTGCTCAGGAAAGCCTGTACTTGTGCTTCCTGAGCACAAGTGTTCTTCCCTTCCGGGGTCAGGTCTTATGTTGAGGTCCATTCTGAAGTAACTCTTGTACAGGGATAATGAGAGGTAGAGGTGTATTTCATTCTTTTACATGTGGTTGTCCAGTTTCACCCCACTGTTTGCTGAAGAGAACATCTTTTGCTCCTGTGTGTGTTGACACCTTTGTTGGAAATCAGGTAGCTACAGTGGGGGTCTGTTCCTGCATCCCCTACTTAGTCTTTGGGTGTGACTGGAGATGGGGGCGGGGCTGTGATGCCTCCTCCAGCCCTGCTCTCCCTTCCTCTGTTCTGGCTAGTTGGGGTCAGTTGTATGTTCATTTGAATTTTAGCATTTTTTTCCTGTCTATGAAGAATACCATTGAAATCTGGATGAGATTCAAGCATCGGTTCTGAACGTTTTCTAATAGAGGGCTTAGGGTTTTGTTAAAGCCCAGCTTTGATACCAGGGTCTAACTGAGGTGGAATGGACAGCCTGCTTTTGGAAAGCTGGTAGCGCCTGGCAATCTGACTCTTTTGGTCTTTTGGGGCCAGAGCTCATGGCTTCTGTCAGTTAAATCCCTTTTACTCTTCTGGGCCAGAGCTGATAGCAACTGACTCCTGCTCATAGCCTCAGGGGATTAGGAAAACTTAATTTCCCACACACTCACATTTAATGGATAAAGCAAAGGGGCCCCAACTAACCCATAGTTTTTCTCCTAGCTTTTATACTTCCTCAGACAAAAGTTGTCTATGTAAGAAAAAAAAATTTACCCCACAGAGGAAGTTACAGTTGTTTGTCTGTGTGTGTTTTGTTCCACGAGCTCATTGTAAGTTCAAAGCACTAGTTATGTAATAAGTTCATGGTCTTACTTCATCACGGTGCCCACCTGTGGCCTCATCCTCAGACCTCACCTAGAATGAATGTTGACTTTGATCATTAATTTGTTCCAAGCCTCCTCTTTTCCCAATGCAGTGTGTATCCTCGGGATATGTAGAAGCTCAGTGCACTTCTTTTTATGTAGGCTTTACTTATCTTCTATGAGGAGGGGACACATTTTATTCTTGATTCTCACTTTATTATATCTTTTTGGCAAAACAACTTAATCTCCTTTTATCCTTTTTTTCTTAAAGATTTATTTATTTTATGTATTTGAGAGTACACTGTAACTGTACAGATGGTTGTGAGCCATCAAGTGGTTGCTGGGAATTGAACTCAGGACCTCTCTCGTTCCGGTCCCACTCGCTTCGGCCCCGCTCCCTCTGGCCCAAAGATTTTTATTTATTATTGTATGCAAGTACACTGTAGCTGTCTTTAGACACCCCAGAAGAGGGTGTCAGATCTCATTACAGATGGTTGTGAGCCACTATATGTGGTTGCTGGGATTTGAACTCAAGACCTTCGGAAGAGCAGTCAGTGCTCTTACCTGCTGAGCCATCTCATCAGCCCTTCCTTAAACTTTCTATCAATTATTCTAACTTCCTAAAATTATTTGAATCAAATCAGGAATTCTATAAAATCATTAATTCATCTTAACAGCATTAATCCATGAAAGTTCATCTTCATATTGATCTGCAGAAATATTTCCCAATAGGGTGGGCTAATACCCAAGAATCAATCATAACAGATTACAGACAGAAAGGGTCTTTCTCTGTCCTGTTACACTCTGACAGAACAACGAGAAATACAGCAATGGCAAGCATGGAAAGGCATATCAGCAGCAAGAGCAATCCTGGGATGAAGTCCTTGGGGTCCACATATCTTCAGAGCATAGCCATCTCAGCCATGCGATATGCTGGGCCACCTCCAGGGAGCTCACTTGCTTGCCACAGCCTGCATGGCTTTCACCAGGTTTAAGTATAGGACTGTGTCTTATTCAAACAGGGACAACTATAATTTTTCCTTTTCTATTTGTACCATTTCTTTCTATTGCCTTATTGCTCTAAGACTTTAAGCACAATATTGACTAAAATTGTAGTAGACCTTTATCTCTAGCTCCTAACTCTGGAAGTGATTTCCCCCTAATTACTATGCTTGCTAGAAGTTTGCCATAGATACCCTTATAGATGTGCTGTTCTTTGAAGAAATTTAACATGAAAGAGTTTGTCAAAGATCATTTCCATATCTATATTGTTTACATTTGTTGAACTGTTCTTGCAGCCCTGGAATTAAAACCAAGATGGCCGTAGTATTGATGACTTGGACTGTAAATGTATTGAGAACTTTGGGTCTGTGGCCTTCTTTCATGTGCATGTTCTCATATGTGGTTTTGGTATCAGGGCAATCCTGGCTTTTAAAAATGAAAGTGGTAGTAGTTGTTCCCTTGTGGCCTATGGAATAGTTTGAAGAGAGCACAGTGTTAGTTCATCTATAAACACCGTCACCCAGTGATGGGCTCCTTTTGTTGAGAGACAAGAGGCCATCATTGGTCATGAGAGATCTATTTGTTTTTTATCTTCTACATTTTGTAATCTCCTAATGAGATTACCCTTAAATTTCACTGGCAACTGTTTGTTTTTTCTTTTGCTTTGACTTAAGAGTTTGTAGGTCTTCTTTTATTAAGACAGTACTGTTTACAGACTTTAAAAACCCCACCCACCCTCTAGGTTAGGATTGGTGCACTTTTATGATGATGAATCAGGCAGGTCTTGATTCAAGCAAGGCTTGGAATGACCAATGGCCTGGCCTGGGCCATCATCACCTTGTGCTCTTATGGGCCCAGGCTAAACTTTTCTCCATCCACATGTGACCTTTGGAACTGACTCTAGCCCCAGCATGAGACTGCTGTCCCCAGCCATCCACACACAGTGCCCTGTCCCTGTCAGCCTTTCACTCCCAAAGTCCTCACTCCCTGCTGCTGCAGACATCTCCCTAGCTACCTACCACACTAGAGCTCAGTCCTGGCCATAGAAGCAAGCACACCCTCCCTCATAGCACAGAGCTGTCAGCTGAAATGAAAGATACTAATAAACTTTCTCCAGGGAGTCATGGTTTCCTCCCCTTCTTCATGAGCAGCTAGTACCAGTGTGTGGCCAGACCTGGGGTAAGGCCAGTGGGCTCCAACCAGCACATAGCTGCAAGTAAAAATCATGTACCTAAAGTTGTTTCTCCAAGTCCTAGCCTCGGTTAGACCAGGCAGGAAACCACCTCTCAGTTGTTCGAACCCAGTGACTTGTGAACATGCAGCAGTGAGGGGCAGAAAGGTGCTGGCCAAGTGGGGTGCATGCATGCTGGTCTGTATGCAGGGCAGAGCTCACTAAAAGTCATTCAGACAGAACAGTTCCATGACGTTGGCAGTTTGTTTCTAATGAGGCACGGACACATACCTCTCCTTGGCATGCAGTTCAAATAATGCTTTTCATGGGTATAGGTTAAGATAAAGTCTCCTTCAAGCAAGGCTCCTGGCTTTTGTCTATAACTAGGCTGAGGCCACCAGGTTCTGTGCGAATTTCTTTATACTAGCGATTGGCAAACTGTCAAAAGCTAGATAAGTGTTTTGTGTTTTGCCGGTCATGTGTTCTGAAACAAGCATGGCTTGGCTTTGTTCTAATAAAACTTTACTATGGGCTACTATGGTGTTGTGCATGTATGGAATACCATCTGCATGCTTGGTACCTACGGAGGTCAGAAGAGGCTGGCTCTCAGTTCCTCTGGACCTGTAGTGAGCAGCCATTGGGTACTGAGAACCAAACCAGGTGCTCTGCAAGAGCAACAGGGCTCCTCCTGCTGAGGCATCTCTTCAAAGAAACAGTAGCAAACGCAACGGGTGGCGTGCCATTCCTCCTTACTCAAACTGGCTGCAAATACTTCTAGGCAAGCTCTCTTCCCCCTCATCTAGGCCCCGTACTTAAAAGTGTACCTAGTAAAGGGACACTGGCTATTCAGGTCAGGCTCTAACACTTTCTAGTACCAAGTGGATGCCACACCCAAGCCAGCGACCATAAGGGCACAGCAGGTGTGGCAGGTTGCTGAGGCTCCAAGGGCCTCATCTGTTTTCTCTTCTGTCCCTCAGGTCTGTTCCTTATCCTCGGGCTGATCCTCTACCCTGCAGGCTGGGGCTGCCAGAAAGCCATAGACTGTGGACGCTATGCATCCCCCTACAAACCTGGAGACTGCTCCTTGGGCTGGGCCTTTTACACTGCCACCGGCGGCACGGTCCTCACCTTCATCTGTGCCGTCTTCTCCGCACAAGCAGAAATTGCAACCTCCAGTGACAAAGTCCAGGAAGAAATCGAAGAGGGGAAAAACCTCATCTGCCTCCTTTAGTCTGGAAGACATGACTGCCACCGTCACCTTTCTTTATGGCCCTGTGACACAGTCTCCATCGTTTGAATCAAGTGAAGAGCCAGTCTTGACCTACCGGAGCCACATGCCACAGCCCCGGCCGGGCCTTCGTGGGACCAGCGAGGGGCATCGCCCACCAAGCAGCGCTCCTGGACATGCTGGCTGCAGTGCAAATAACGAGACCAGACCAAGAGATAGCATAGCTCCTGTCGGAGTCCTGTCGGAGACTCCATGTCCCTGGGGCTCAATGAAGGATAGCGATCTGATCTGACTCGCCAAGGCAGGCGGCAATCTCTCTGGCAGCAGAGGAGAGGTTACCCAGCCTCGGGGTAGTTTTGCGGCAGGTTTTCGGCCCATGGCTTTGTGTTTATGAGCATCTCAGAATGGCGGGTGGAGGTGGGGGGGGGGGGGGCTCTTGGTTTTCTTCCTGTTCTTTCATGTTGTCTCACTTGGAGACCGAGAGGAAGATTACAGACTTACTGATGACAGGTTATATGCTGAAGGTCACAGCAAGATACCAGGTTTTGCTTAACTGCACAAAGGGTTTAAACTGTGCAGAACCCCACTGTGGAACTACTCCAGTTTGAGTTCCAGGGTCAGAGGATCTATGGAACTCTCCTCAGGATTTGAGTAAAGACAGACAATCACATAAGAATCAAAGTACAAAAATAAATAAATAAATAAAAGTACAAACTCCTGGCAGTAAGGCAGAGACCTTCCTGCTCCCTGCAGCCAGCCCAGTGCCTGTGATAGCCCTGTCTCCTCTGTTAGTTTTCTCCTAGGGATGAGGTTGTGCTTGGCTGCCCAGAGAAACCTCAGTGATCCCTGCTTCCAAGGACTGCAGCCTGCAGACCAACTGTGGTTCATGCCGGTGTTCACGGGGAGGGGCTGCCAGAACCTCGGTGTTTGTAGAGTGAACTTTTCTCTTTGTGCTTCCCAACCCCACTGGCCTCGTTGGCAGGGGAAGCAGGAGCTAGCCTGGAAGCTTCTCTAGCTTGTGGTCTTTGGTCCGCAGAGCAGGCTGGTCGAACACTGGCTCACTGCCCTGCATCAAGAATCGCATCCCCAGGCTAGCACAAGAGCAAGGGCTGGATCAAGCTCACTGCGCCTGCCTAAGCAGGTCCCAGAACCACCAAATGCCTACTAACGAGGACTCAGGGCTTTTAATCCATTTTCCATAAATTACCTATTTGACCAAAGCAGCCCAAAACACCAGAGCCCGCATCGTATGAACCTTGCAGATACAGTAGTGCAGGTGGAGTGGACCTATTTGGATTTAGAGAGATGTTCAGCTGAGGGTTTTGTCTTAGATGGTGAAGCGCCTTCTCCTAGCAGGTGTTGCTCATCAGGTTTACAACCCTGATTCAGAGTTTACAACCTTGTCCCCGTGAATCACTTAAAGCTTTGCCAATTTAGAACCAGGCCTTGGTTCAGAACTACTCTCTTATAGCTGGGCTAGGCCCACTGGGATTTAATTTTAGTGTATTTACCCTTTGGCCTATATTAGAAACCATCTTATCTCTCATGCAGATGAAGGTTATAAGTCAGAACCTAAGTTCAGTTTTGAGCCAGTATTCAAAATAAGCAAGGTAGACACCCTGTGGCTTCTTTAAAAGAGAAGGGGGAGGCACCCTAAGCAACCCTAGAGATGCTCAGGAAACAGGAACAGATCCCTAAGCACACGTGCCAGCGCACACATGATGAAAGCACTCATCTTCACTGGGTATCGATAATGTCCCAAGCAGGTCATCATCTGGCAGCACAGTGACTGTGCTTCCAACCTGGCCAATACTTTGCACGAAACAGTTTTGTTCATTAGGAAAACTGTGACCAACCACTTCGTTTGCCTTGAATTTACTAGATTAACTTTCCCATCTTTATGATCATAGCCCCTTCTGTGTGCTCTTTGGGGTCAAGGGGCAGTGGACTCCTGGAAACCTGGTTACAGTCACAAATGAGGACTGTTTTCTCACTAATTTAAACATTAGAGAAGACAGCCCCACCACAAAGGGCACAATGCAAACTGTCCACATACTGATGTAACAGACTGAGACTGCATTTTATAGCAGAGAAGCCTTCAAGCCAATACACAGACTTTTACAGGGAATGAAAGGACCATCTACAATTGTGCCAATATAGAATGAAACTTTGCTCCATGCCTCTTTAAAACCACTCGCTGGCCACTACCCAGTTCTCGGTAATAGGACCATCACTACCCGAGAAGTTGTCTTTTGTCTGCGCTTGTGCTCAGCTTCTCATTGAACTCTAAAGCAGAACCACTTGGGAGTTTGTGGCTCCTTTAGACCTGTGTGGTAATTCAACGTTACATTTATAACTGTGGAAGGGTCTTTGAAGTATCTGTGGTGTAGTGAATGGCCTTTATTAACCATGTATTCTGTAAAGTGCCATACTCTTTTATGTGTAGCATATTTAACTGTATATATTACACATACACAACTCTGTCTAATAGATGTGCAATAACCAAGGTGTATGTATGTTTTCTTTGGGGAAACTGGACAAGATTCAAAACAGGGATGTTTCTTTTGGGCAAAGGAGAGTTAAGACATTTTTGCCTTTATGGCAAGTCATTTGTCTGTAACAATTTTAATGCTACACAAACCTTATGTGAAGAAAAGACTGGTATGAAGTAATTTTCTCCTGGGTCTAAGCTAAAACAATCACTTTGTCTAAGGGAGAGTCAATCCAGCAGGCCAGGCCCAGCCAGTGCTAGTCTTCCGTGTGAAATGTGAAGCTGTGTGTTGCCTCTTCTGTCAGCCTGACCACTAGAAGCTGGTGTAGAGTAAGCAGCTATTTCTTACTATGCTTTTATAGACCATGTTAATGCTAGACCACTGTCTCTAAGGGCTGGTCTCACACCTTCTTAGCCATAAGAGTCTGGCTTAGGACAGACCATTCCGTGCAATAACACATGGCTGCTGGAAATCCCAGGCCTGTATTTGTGTTTTGGGGAACAAAGACTCTCAAGGCCAAAAGAGTTGAAGGGATGAGTGGAGGCTTCTGAGATTGTGGGGAACTTCCTCTATAGCCAAATGGGTCTTTAGGTGCGAGAAGGAACTTAGGCCCTGCTTGATGTTCAGTAGCCACTTGAGCCAAATATGAAATTGTACTTATTGCTGATGGACTCGATCGGAGCCTTCAAATGTGTGGTTAGCCTATTATATGTAAACTAATACATTGTTTGTCTAGCATTGATTAGGATCCTGTACTTAAGGATTTTCACAATGTCCTCCCTTCCCCTCTTGAGATCTGAATTAAATCCGATTTTGCAAATTCATTCTTTCAAGTTTGTTGGTTTCAATACAGTGGACATAATTTGATCAAAAGTGCAAAATTTAAAAGTTAACTTACTATATAGCACAAAAAACATCTTGGCATTTTCTACTGTTAGTTCTTAAATTTCTTTAATTTGCAGATAAGGTTTTCTTCATTGGAGAAGTTATCAACATAATTAGAAGCATCTTAATTTTAAAGTAATGCTGTGAGACAGTGCTTTAGAGCATTCACTAACCAAAAGGTATGTACTCCTTCCCTCACAAAAAATACTCAAAAGCCAGTCCTATGGGGCCTTCTGTAGCCACAGTCCCTGGAGGAGACCTTGACCAAAAAGTCAGGACACCTCGGCTTTTAATCTGTCAACTCAAGGAAGATGCATGAACTGTCAGAATAAACAAGTGGAAAGTGGCCATTTCCCTGATGTAGCTTCTGATAGACAGAAGGCACACATATGCTTTGATTTCTGAGCATAAATGACCATGTTTCTAATGGAAATAGAAGTTAAACGTTAGTACCCAATCACAAGGAAATGTTTTTGAAACAAATCATCTGACTAATTCAAGGAAAACTGGAACTGCACTGTTCTCAAAAGTAAATCCAGAGAAAGCACCAGGACTTGAGTGTGAACAGAGGCTGGGACACAGTTGTGTGTGCCTGCTAGCCTCAGGTTGTCTATCTGTGGGGTGGGTGCAGGGGCTAGTATGCAGAAGCCAGAGAAAGACATCAGGTGTTATCTTCTAACACTTTCTATCATATTTATTTACATTTCAGGTAGGCTGGCTGGCTCCCAGGATGTACCTGTCCCTATCCCCTAAGATGGACTAAAGCTCAGGCAGCCGAGCCCAGTTTTTATAGGGAGATCCAAATGTAGGTCCTCCTCGTTTATACAGGTGACCCATCTCACCAGCCCCAGTCTGAAGTTATCATAGGGGAAGTCTCCCATTAGATATAGAAGACATACTTGACTTGCTCTGTTAGAGCCACATAAAAATCTTAATTACCCTGGATAATTAATTAATCCTTGTGTGTGGACAGTTTCAGATAACTCCGCCCTTTGGGATACTCAGCATGAGCAGGGCAACTCCAGACAGCAACAAGGGCAAGAACCTCGTCTCGGCAGCTTAGCCATGGGTGTGGCCATCCCCTGCTGCCTCTGACCTCGCCTTTTATTGGGTCTGTTCCAGACTACATACAAGAAGCCACCAGTGGCAGCCTTTGTCCCCGACTCTCCTGACCTCTCCACCTTGGTGGCTTCATGGCTTCTCACCCAGAAGGCACAAATGACTGCAAATGAGCTAGGCTCTTCATCCTCTCCTTCCTGTTGGTCCCCCTCCCCCACCCCCACCCCACCTGCACTGTCCAGTCTTTCATGTCCTAAATTCATCCCAGTGTCTTTTTTCCCCTGCCATGACTTGGGCTTTACTGTAAGAAAGGAGTAAACCGGAGGTTTCTCCCAAATACTGGCACTTTAGGGACTGCTTGTAGAGTTGGATATTCTAGTATGTCTGACTATGAAAAGTTTGAAAAAGCCGGCTAATGGCTGCCTGTTATCAGACTGACCTTTCTTTCACCATGGTTTGAGTTTTCTTCCTTCCTCTATCTGTGATTCTGTCTGTATTCTGTGTACTTAAGCAAAGTTTAGCAATTGGTGTCTTGAAAAGATTCTTCGAAAGTCTTTAGGATTAGGAGAGGAAAGAGTGGAGGGGAGGGGGAAGTCTAGGACAACTGCAGCCTTTTAGTGTGGCCTCTGGTTGGGAAGCCATGAAGCCATCAAGGTGGAAAGAGGTCAGAAGAGTCGGGCACTGGCAGCTATTTGTATGTAGCTTGGAACAGACCCAACAAAAGGTGAGGTCAGAGGCAGAGATTGGGAGCCATAAGTACCAATGGAGAGGAGAGATGAGTTTGATGATGTGCACCTTCTATGGTCAGTGCTTTGTATAATTCATCACAGTCTAGAAGGTAGGAACCTTTCTACAGATACATACCTGCCACTGATGTAACTGGTGAGGTTCTCTGACTCGGGTAGGAGCTAGGAAGTGGCAAAACCTAGCATCAGGTACAGGTTAGAAACCAAATCCCTTCCTGAGGGGGAAGTGTGCACTGCCTCGCTGCCTCGCTGCCTCTCTGCGGCAATTACTTGTGTGACATCAGCCATATCTCCACAAGGGTCATATCCCTGCTCCCTCTCAGGAACCTAGCAATTTTTCACATTTGAAGATGACACCTTATATTTTAACTTAGTGATCACAGTTCAGCTCGATCCTGAAAACAGACAGCAATTCATCAGATCCATGACAGCGGCTTGCATGGCCTCCCTCAGGTCTTACTGATGGAAACCCAAGTCATGGGTTATCTCATACCAAGGGAAAGCAGCTGTTAGCCTCACATGGGCACAAATAACTTAGGAAAGACTAAGAACTCGCCCTCAACTTTCCCCAAACACAAATGCCAAAGACCACTTACCCAACACACTGCTAAGAACAGGAAGCAGGAAACAGCTTTGGTCAAGAAATGGAAAAACCATGTAATTTTTTTTTTTTTTGTCTTGAGTCATGATCCTTCTCCTAAGGTTCACTGTCTTTAGAGATGGGTACACGTTCCCAGAAGCGTGAAAGGGTGGGAGGGGATTCAGAACTGGAGAGAAGCCAGAAGACCTGGATCCGACCCACCTTCCTCAGACCTTCACCACCTTTACTCACAGGTGCCTTGTTTTAATCCTCAATAGACAATTAGCAATTGCATCATAGATGTGGTCAAGGATTAAGGAGCATATAGAAAGTCTTAGTGTAATCTCCTCTAAGTCCTCAACAGTAAAGAAAACAGGGACTCCTCTCTTTCCAAATAAATACTTAAGAGTTTCTTTTATTTTATTTACTTTTTTTGGACAGGGTCTCTAGGTAAACCCTGGCTGTTCTGGAACTTGCTATGTAGGCCAGGCCAGCCTTGAACTCACAGAAATCCACCTGCGTCTGCCTCCTCAGTGCTAGGATTTTAGAAGTCACACTTTGTAATGGATAATACAACTTGTTGTCAAAAGTGATCAGTTTTGCTTACTACTAAATTAGCAGCCAGGCTATGTGAGACCACCGTTTCTTTGCATCTCATTATCACAGATCACCCAGTTAAACATCTTTACCTTATAGCTCTCTGGTGGTGGGAGGTTCCTCTGTGGATGCAGAAGACACTGTTATTCTTTCTTTCTTTCTCTCTCTCTTTTTTTTGTTTTTGTTTTTTTTGAGACAGAGTTTCTCTGTGTAGCCCTGGCTGTCCTGGAACTCACTCTATAGACCAGACTGGCCTCAAACTCAGAAATCCACCTACCTCTGCCTCCCAAGTGCT
Organism: Montemys delectorum; assembly: GCA_019843815.1. Classification (NCBI taxonomy): domain Eukaryota; kingdom Metazoa; phylum Chordata; class Mammalia; order Rodentia; family Muridae; genus Montemys; species Montemys delectorum. Next base: position 21,032 of record JADRCD010203273.1, read on the forward strand.
GGGTTTAAAGGTGTGTGCCACCACCACCTGGCTTGACACCGTTATTCTTACATAGGAAAAAAAAATAGGTTGAGCAAATCCACAAACAGGAAACCAGAACGCGACACACCAAGCCTCTTGCTTACTTATCCAGTCTTCTGAGAATGAAAGAGTTTGGAAAAGGAAAATCCTAGTGCTGGCTAGGACTCCAAATGATGGATTTATAAATTGATAAATTCTTTCTGGAGAGCCAAAAGTTAACACTTTATTTTTATTCTTTTAGCACACACATAACTTTCAACTCAGCAAATTTTTCCTAACAAAAACCTTGAGCCCCAAGATTTAGCAACAATATTATTTGCTGGCAAACCATTTCTAATTTAAAAAAAAAAAACAAAACCCTGAAAATCAGAATCTAAGAACATAAGATTTGATGATAGCTGCATGTAGTCAGAAATATAAAAAAAACATTTTTTGTATATTTACATAGCAACTGAAAAGAGGCAAGAAACCATTGTGTGAGTTAAGGCTCTTTGGTTCAAAATGAAAAGAAACTAATTCAAGGTAGGTGAGGAGGAAGTGAAGATAAGAACAGGTTGAGGATGGCATGGGCCAAGTCGAGCAGAAAGGCCTCTCAGCTGAAAGCTCTGACACAACAGGTCTGTCCCAAGCCTGCACACCTTCTCAAGCTCGCTGCGATCAGCCAATCAGCTGTGTTGGTTGGTGGTTCCCTCTCCATTGCACAGTATGGCTGCCCATACATTCAGTGGTGGTAGTCCTTCTGAACACATCTACGCTGAGATAAAGATGTAAGGTGGGCTCACCACAGTGTGCATGCACTCTGGCTTGATAGCATTTAGTTCCAGGACACTTCAGGAGCCCAAAGAAGTGGGGCTTGTTACAGCAAGGGAACCAGCCATGGAGGGGTGTGTAGAGCATAGCTTCAGGGTGGGGAGGAGGGCAATCTCACTGCCTAGTTTTAAAGGAAGAAGTGTGTTTTTCTAGAAGAACACAAACCAGGCTTTAATAAAAAAGATAAAAATAAAAGATAAAACTGAGAAATCTGGGCCGGGCGTGGTGGTACACGCCTTTAGTCCCAGCACTTGGGAGGCAGAGACAGGCAGATTTCTGAGTTCGAAGCCAGCCTGATCTACAGAGTAAGTCCAGGACAGCCAGGGCTATACAGAGAAACCCTGTCTTGAAAATAAAAAAAAAACAAAACAAACAAAAAAAACCTGAGAAATGTGTATTGTCTTCCTCTGCTGATATTATCTGTAACTTACACTGAAATGTGTAGTAAAGTTTTATAACTACTGGGTCAGTATGACTTGAGGGGGAAATAGAATTTTGAGAAGGTGTGTTCACTATACTGCTTAACTCCATGGAACACATACATACAAAAAAATGGAAGAAAGCAGGCACCGTAAAACACTAGCAGTGGTGTCCAGAGGGGAGGGGGCGGGAAGGGCCTGTTCTGTTTCCCCGTTTGTCACTTTCTTCATGTTTCCAAATGCTCTAGAGCCAGGATGCATGTATGGCTCTTGCACTAGGAAAGTAACTTTTAAAGAAGATTTATTTGTTTGTTTATTTGCTTATTTACTTATGTACTTTATGTCCAAGGGTATTTTGTCAGTATATACATTTGCACACCAGAAGAGGTCATCAATCTCATGGAACAGATGGTTGTGAGCCACCACTGGGTGCTAAGAGTTGAACTCAGCAGCTCTGCAAGAACAGTTAGTGCTCTGAACAGCTTAGCCCCGAGGGTAAGGGCAAAATATTTAAGGGCGTGCGCATTCATCCGATAGATTCAGTTTCTTTGTAGGAGACTGGGATAGTGCTGGAAGTCCTGTGGCCAGACAAGGGCAGGGCTTTTGCTTTTCTCCTAGACCCAAAGACCTGGATCCTACACACATCCACAGTAACAGTGGCTTCAGCCATCATTTATTTTGAGAATCACTGCCCATAAAAAATAAATAACAAGGATGAATTCAAGTATTGAAATAACTAGCACTCAAAAATAAAATCTGCATGGTAGGATGTGTGTGTGTGTGTGTGTGTGTGTGTGTGTGTGTGTGTACAGAGGGCGCTGTTTTAATGTAGAGAAGGTAAAATTATAATGACCTTATAGAAATATATAATCTTAGCACTGTAAGAAAATGAGCTCTTTTCTAATTCTCTAGAGTGGAGGGATGGCATAGGTTTTAGCATGAGGAATGTTTCACTGTACCAGGAAGCCACATTCAGCTCAGAAATACCAAGCTAAAAAGAAAAGCTGAGCTGGGAGGAACACGATATGACACTCACTGCAGAGCCCACCCCCTGGTGGCTCCCACTTTCCCTCCAAAAACTTCAACCACGATAAGGAAGATGCTGCAGGATGGAGACTTTGTCCTCCGCAGAGCACAGAGCTCAGTGGTATGTGCAGAATCCACAGGGAAGGAGAGGAAACGCAAGGAGAGCCATCCTGTTTTCCAGGTGTCTTTGGATTAGTGAAATGACCCTGACCTAGCAGTAGGCAGGCAGTGGTGGGGTGTGTGGCACAGAGGCCTCTGGCTCCTGAGTCTGGGAAAGAGTCTCAAATAAGGTTTTAAAAACCCACCAGTGCTACATGCATATTGTCTTATAAAATGCACCCAAAACTTCTTACGAGATCAGACGAGATCGGGCGCGTTCAGGGTGGTATGGCCGTAAACAAAACTTCTTACATAACTATTTCATTTTCCTAATCATGGAAGTGCAACTTACTAGTCTAATAAACAATATGTGTGCTAGGAGGTGGTGGTGCACGACTTTAATCCCAGCAGTTGGGAGGCAGAGGCAGGCGGATTTTTGAGTTCGAAGCCAGCCTGGTCTACAGAGTGAGTTCCAGGGCTATACAGAGAAACCCTGTATAAAAAAATGTGTAAAAAAAAAAAAAAAGTTAATGTTAACCTAAAAATTATTTTAAAAATTAAAATCACCTCCAATATTTTAAAATGTATTATTCTACTATAAATAAATCTATAATATGATGCTTGAAAAACCTATCAAAGTAAGGTCTATAGTAACTTTAGCCATTCTGAGTTACTTTAAACCAACCATTCCCTCATCTCTAAATGGCTTATTAACATGGAATCACAGATCCCTTTAAAGATTTTTTTCCTTAAGAGAAAATGGAAGGGACACAGAAAAAGTGTGTTCCAAGTGTGGGAAACTGAAGAGTATAAGCACAGATGTGACTAAGAGTCAGACATCAGCATGTCAGTGATGTACAACAATGCTGTGAACAGACCAGCAGGGACCACAGTCGGACAGCTCAAATCCCTCAGTGTAAACCACATCCACACGGATTACTGAATGTTCCTAAGTGCCAAAATCCACACTCACTTTTTAAAATGAAAAATGGAAAATATTGTTCCTTATTTTAATTCAACATGTATTTCTCAAAATAAGATCCGCTGTGAACATGACTTTAGGTTAAACTTTACATCACTGTTAGTCACCAGGTAAGAAATCCAGGACACAAATAGAACATCCCTCTGTGCATACAGCAGCAGAGGACGCATGCTCAGGGCACAGCACGGGTTTAGTTATCAGTACAATGCTGGCACAGAGGCACCCAATCAAACCCATGAAGAAAATCCTAAACCAAAAACCTAATGAACTTGTAGGTAATCTTGCCTACCTCAAAATAGTACTGCATTTAATGTGGTTAAAGCTCACTGTCACCGCCTATCAGGTCTAATGCAGGAAAAACTGCCGGGTATTGCTGAGGGTTTTACATTAAATCTTTTATACTGTATTTAGCATGTGATGAAATGATACAAAGATTGGTTTTAACAAAAGTCAAACAAGTATCTGTATTAAAACTACAAGTATAATTTGTGCTTCAACTGCTAATACAGTATTTAAAATTATACAAACAAACATCCAGTAAACATTATTTTATTTTATGACACTCTGCATTAATACAATAAATATACAAAACTTCCAAACCACTGAAAACATGCAACATGAGAGGGCCACATGGAGGGCGTTTACACAGAACCATGACATACCACAGGGGCAGCGCAGTAGTACACGCACCTACAGAATACACAAACATCCCTAGAGCAATGAACCAAGCCCCAAACCACAAATCACCAATCAATCATTTTCCAGTGATCAGATCCTAATTTTAAATAAAATAGTCACCATTTAATATTGCAAACTAAAAAGTGACATGGATGCCTGTTCTCATGAAGCTTGTCTCATGGCTGTAGTAACATTGGTATTAAATAGAAAACATCAACCATCTTTCACCAAATCAAAGTGCATTGTTGACTGACTGTTGTTGAGTGGACAGCAGATGAGGGGTTAAAGCTGCTCCCACCTGACCCAGCCACAGACACCACTATCACTATAATGCTCTTTTGTGTTTTCAAACAACATAATCTCTTTCAAACTTGTATGAATCCAAACAATTGGATTGAAAACAGCATTTTCCTTGTTCATACACAAAAACATAATGTGGGTTATAACTATTCTTTGCTCTTTAATACTACTACCTTTGGGGACCTCCACAGAATGGAGAGGGAACATTCCCAATTTTGAAAAAAAAAAAAACTCTATTAGCATTTTTTTGAATCTCTGATGTGTCTCTTATTTGTATGTCAGAGAAGAATAAACATGGATTTGGAATATAAGTACTGGTGTTTATGTGCACTTTTATAGTCTTAGTGATCTCAGTGTCCATCAAATCCACATTGGATGAAGCACAGGCAGCCAAGTGTGAGCAGGTAAGAATGAAGGGGATCCTACTGATCAGAAGGATTCAAACACAACTCCAAATTCATATTCTGAATTCTACCTTTTCCTGAATCAAAGAAACATTTTTGAACTATTTTACTCAGTAAATTCCCAAGCAAACCTAATGTGGCCCTGCATGAGTGGAATACAATCCAGTACCCACAGACCTCTAAGAACTGCACCCCAGCTCTGCACAGAAGTCCCTCCGACTGCAGCCTTGGGGAAAGGATGAAGTGACTCAACCAGTTAAGCTCATTTTTAAAGGATATCCTGTCTTCGACAGTCCATCTTCGTTTAAAGTCAACTTGAATAAGTCACAGCCTATCTATCATTCTGCAATCTAAAACTAGTGAGACTTGCAAACTACAAGTCTGACTTACAGATATTCTTGAGACATCTAATCATTATTAAAAATGATTAAAAGTCTGAACCCACAGCAGTTTGTGCTGCATCATAACAATGTCAATTGGATGATCCTAATAATGAACATATTACCTGAACTTCACTCTGTTGCTTGGTGCAATGTTTCACGTGTATTTAGTCTGTCTTAAAAGTAAAAGACAGGTACATTATGAAATCAAGTATATTAGAAGTATGAGGGTCTTTTATTTTTAATGTAACTAAAAGTGAGAGGCCAAAAGAGAAATCCCTTAAATACTGTATGTTCTTTTTATTCAAGGGTTAGGTTAGCCTTTAATACCTATGTCAAAATCTCTCTCTCTTCTGTCTCTGTCTCTGTCTCTCGCTCTCACACACCCACACCCACATACACACATACACACACGCGCACCATACACACACAGAGCTGCCAAACATAAATCCCAGTTCACTTAAAAAGATCAGCCAGAAGAATATACCAAAGTTTCCATACAGTAAAATCTTACTATATGAATACTGAAAATTAAGAGGGAAAAGAAATTATCACTATATTCTATTGCATCGATTCACTACCCTTTCTTTGGATAATGCACTGCACATTATATTAAAGTCTTTATACTCCAGTAAATTTTTACTTAAAAGAAACTATTACAGAAAATCATTTCTGATTCTATAAAGATCCCTAGAACCTACAACTATAAGCAGTACAGAACCCAAAATACTAATTCATTTCACTTAAGAGACATGGTGCTCATGCAAGATCAAAGATTGTTATCAAAATATCAACTAGTCTAAAAATAAAATAAAATAAGGTAAAATATACATTATCTACTACAGAGCACTCAGGCTCTTCTCTGGTGACTGAACCTCATATAAAGCAAGCCAATTTAAAAACATCCAAGCTTTTGTTGACCTTTTTCCTTCCTTACTAATGGGGGGGGGGGGGAAGAAACATGGTTTCATTTCCAATGTCTAATCTGTATCTCTACTGACTCCTGGAAGAACTTCTGTGGTTAGTATCAAATCACATACTCATTTCAGTGTGTCGCCACTGAAATAATCTGAGGAACGCCATCCCCCAAAAATATGGAGAATATTTATTTAGCAGATGATAGTTTTCCTCTGTGAGGGGCATGGGAATATTAAGAAACTATTAAGCAAAGTAATATGACAAGGAAGTTTCTCTGGTTTTTAGACCATGCACATGTGGATAGGAAATACCCATGCTTTGTGTACTGTGTGTTTCCAACATAAAAATATCTGTAGAATACAGTAATTGGAGAAAAAGATACAGTCATAAGGAAACAGAGAACTGCTTCGAGGCTTGCTACATCTGGTTACCCTTGAAGGCATTCTGCGCCGCGCTGGTTGCTGCGGTTGAGGCGGCATTTGCAGCCGCTGTCTGAACAGTTTTATTGGACATCACTCCGCTTGCAAACTCTTGCTGGGCCTTCTCAAAGCTAGCACCAGTTGTGCGGTAAAGTCCATGTACCTGAAGAGGCAGAAACCAATGCGAAATGGTAAGAAGCTATTCACACATGTGCTCCCAGCTGACTGGACTTAATCAAACCATCCTGCTGTGTGCAAGGACCACACAGAGGTCAGAGGGGAGGTGGCGAAAGCAGAAAAGAAAACCCACGAAATCAGCTTTTTACCCAAGGTCCAAAATAAACAAGGGAGATGAACACAGTGGGCTTAACAGCAGCATAGTGCATTCAGAGACAGTAACTGCCACCTTCAGTCTAACCAGACCACCCTTTTATGTGCAATAGACAATCTTCACAAGCACTTGCTGTCAGACTCCAGGTTAACTGGTTAGTGAGACGAGGTCATTTATCACTATTCTCAATCATGTTTCCAACTCCACACCCTTTACGAAGGAAAACAACATCTGAAGATCAGACATTGCAGTAAATTTTTAAAAAATGAAAACACCTAGATTATCTTGGTTCTTAAAATGAACTTCAAAACTTCTTGTGAAATACAAAAAGTCATTAGTAACTAGTGTACCTATATGGGCATGAATATTTATGGGCATGTTCCGAAATCCCATAGAAGACATAATGGAAACCAGGTTCTCAAGGGAATCCAAACTGTACTGCCTTCTCACTTGAGTGTTTTGCTATCCCAACTCTTAGTGACTACTCAAAGGGAAACGTTCAGAGCTCCTGACAGCTCTCTGTGGCTTGTTCCTGTCTTACTAACTGGCTCCTTTACAATATCTATCTGTCTATCACTTTAGTCCAGTACTTTCTGATAGTTTACTGTAGAAACAGAACAAACATAATTAAAAACAAATGATAGAAAATCAAACGTATTTGTGAAAGGTAAGGATTTCTGTCTATGAAGAAGCTCAGGAGATATAAATTCTTTCAACACTTGGGCAACATGGGCTAAGAAACACCACCATGGCAGAAACCAAGGGACAATGAGCATCCAAAAACCAACAATAACCTGTTCTAATTGTGTGAGATTTCAGAATGAGAATGAATTCTCAATAGTATATTTATCTTCATCAAAACAAACTAAGAGTGCACAGCATGTATAGCAGGGGATGAAGAGAGGGACAGCCTGGAACTATGCACAGACCTTCTGAGGGCATGAACCGTCCATGAAGATCCTGACCCCTAGTGGTGACACATTAGAGCTACATACTACCAACAAAGGGGTTTGTGTGTTTATTTTTGATAATTTATTATTAATTTTTAAGTCAGTGTTGAAGAATCCATTCTCGGATCTCAGTTTACATCAGAAGTATAGAAGACAAGGGGATTGGTGGTTGCTTCAAATTATAACTTAGTTTATATTGCCATGTATTATATTTCAGCATATCATACAGAAATTATCTCATCTGAGATCCTTAACTTCATAGGTAAGAGTGAGACAGCACCAGCTAACAGTGGATCCATGAGAGAGTCAACTAGTGACTTCAGATTTAGCTAATACAGAGTACACACTAAAATAGAGATAAATACTCTGACTTTATTTGGGAAATGATATTTATTTTGAATGCCTGACATGTGGATAGAAGCTCAGTTATACAACTATCCCTTTCATGGAAAAAGGTAAAAACAGAAGGGGAGAAGACTTCCTGAGCCTGCTCAGGACTGCCTGGCACAGGCGGTGAGGAGTGAGCCCCCTGCAGGCCTGACCTCCCAGGTTCGTTCTTTCATGTTGGAGTGTCCTGGGGTGTTCCGCCCTTAGGCCTCTTCTGGCTCTAGACTTCTATGTCCTCTTTCAGGCTTTATGCACCTCAGGAAGCCAAAACTCCCCAGTCTGAAACCCCAGCCTAGATTTCTTTGCTTGCTTCTATTTATCTGTCTAGAAGTCTACCAAGCTTATTCACACACATGCTCTACCCGTACTTGAAACCCCAGGCCCCAGCCATGGCATTGCCCTAACTCCAGATCTGCTCTTTTTTCTTCGTGCATGCTGGGGGCATGCCATCAAGCAGCTGTGGAGGTCAGAGGGTATCTTGTAGGAGCCGGTCTTTTCCTGGGTCAGACACAGGTGGTGTGCTTGGCAGTAAGTACTTTTGCCCACTGGGCCATCTCACCAGCCCCAAACCTCTTCTTCCTAAATGGCCAGCCCTAAACCATAGCTGAGAAAAGCCCAGCCAGAACAAAGCCTTCTCACAGTGGGGGAGCTAACTCAGGCTTCCAGGCCCTACACACTGGCCCACAAATCCTCTATCTACTTCACAATTACACTCCCAATCACTCTGCTCCCTAAAACTCTTTGGTGAACTACAACTTTTTATTTTATTTTACTTTTTATTAATTTATTTTATGTATGTGAGTACACTATTGCTGTCCTCAGATACACCAGAAGAGGGCATCAGAACCCGATACAGATGGTTGTGAGCCACATGTTTGCTGGGAATTGAACTCAGGATCTTTGGAAAAGCAGCCGGTGGTCTTAACCACTGAGCCATCTATCCAGCCCCAGATTAAAACTGTTTAACAAGGTGTCCTAGTTTTCACAGCCCTGTAGGATCTAAGGAGACAGTAATGTTGAAGCTCCAGTTGACCCCCCACCACAGATACCTAGAACTTTCTCAGCCCTTGCACCGCCTTGCTCCCATCCATGCTAGCCTTTTGTAAACCCTTGAATTTGCCACATTGTATCCTCACAACTGTCCTGCATATCCTGCCTGCTCCCCACCCCCTTTTTTATTCTCTTATGTAGATGGTCATTCATTACTGTCTCTCAGCTAAGGCTTTATCATGGCATGTTGGCACCAATCTGCATTCCCAGCTACCCTGAAGGTGGGAAGCAGGAGGATGACCTGAATCCAGGGTTGAGGCTAGCTTAGATAACCACAGTGGTACAGGATGGAAATAAATGGGACTGGAGGACTTGAGACTTCCCAAGACTGAGTGTCAGCAGCCTCTGTGCTTGGAAAAAAACTGTAGCAGCGAATCCAGAAACTCAAGCAGGAGTGCAGCCAAGCCCACAAGGCTCCCAGGAGGTGGAACACAAGTGGGCACTCGGCAGATTCCAAGAGAAAAGCTCTTCTTGTAACAGAGCAGCTAGAGTTCCTTCTATATGTATTCCTTGTACGTGCTGCAAAATTTTACCAGGCAGTGTAAAGAAAACCATGAAGGAAATCTAATGCTTAAATAATTTAATGTCTTTAAATTTTAAATATGGACAAAACCATGTACCTGATGCAATAAATCTACCTGTATTTACTCATCAAACTAATGAGCTTCATATTGGAAAAAGTACATATTGATAAAAGCATACACTCAGGAGCCTCTGATAAAATGCTGGCACCAAAGATGTCCCTGATTTCTGAATACTTGCATATATAGCATGAGATGTCCTGGATGGGAGGCAAACCTAAACATGAAACTCATGTATTTTTTATAATACTGTGTATACATACTTCTGTGTCGTTTATACATTTTAATGTGTTTGCCTTAGATGATTATAATCATAATCCCTCCTGTGAGGCCAGGAAGGGAATTTTCCTCTCTGCTACCAACTACATGAGCAAAAGGTTTCTTATTGTTGAGCATTTTGGGTTCTGGATTTTCACGTCAGGGATGTTTCCATTGTTATGGCAATCATAAAATATGATACAATTTTTAAATGTGTCTATAAACAACCATAAATCATAATCCTTGGAGAGCAAACATGCAGAACTCCAGAAATGAGCCAGAGTCCCACTGTCTAACAGCAGCAGGGCTGGAGGGACCCTTCTCCAGGGCCACTATTGGCGTGTCCAGAGGTTGGCTCCCACTTACTTTTTTAAACATGACGAGAGAGATGACAGCAGATGCTGTGAAGAGCGCCGCGATGAAAATCATCATGATCCCGACGGGAATGTTCTTGTTGAGACCAGTAAGGGACGAGATCCAACCACTAAGGGACAGCAGACATGTCATCAGGCAAATGAGTCAGTGCAACTCTCAAAGCAACAACAGGACACACAGGCAGCACTATGACACCAGGTAACATCAGCATTCTTCATAAGTGATAACTTCACAAGGCCTCCCATGAGACGCTGCTTATTTTATGGGTAAGGCCCACACTCGGACCTGCAGTGCCAGGTCCCACAGCTAAGAAGCACCAGCTTGCATCTGCAGGCAAACCACACTCCTGAGCCCCAGGAGCGCACCAGAGGCTGTATTTTTTAATATACTATGCCTTAAAAGTGTGGGTTCTCCATTGCATTTTAAACACTCATTTTCAAGTAGGAAAGAAACTATATGCAGACCACATATCCAATAAGTCACTCACTTTTAGAATATACACTGCACTTTACAGCTCAGCATTAATGACACTCATGTATTAAAATGTCCCCAACACACTCACATGTTTGAGCACTGAGGCCAGCAGGGCCCAGGTTATGGACATTTCAGGAGGCGGGAACTAGCAGGACGAAGTTGGTCAAGGTCACAGGCCACAGGCTCTGTAGTTTATCTCTGCTGCCGCTAGCCCATTCTCTGCTTCCTCAACCACCCACTCAATTGTGCGTTATGCTCTGGGACTGACAGACTGACTGCTTCCATGCTCTACCTTCCCTGAAGACAGGTTGAAATCCTGACACCATGACCTATGACCCCAAACACTCTCTTAAAGTACTTTTCAGCATTTTCTCACTGAGATGAGAAAAGTAATTATTCAGTCGCACCATTAACAAACAAAAAACAAAACAATAACAAAAAATGCAACCCAACAATTCAAAATAGGCAAACAGTGTGAGACATTTCAACAAGAGAACATAAAAATAAAGGCAGCTGGGCGGTGGTGGCGCACGCCTTTAATCCCAGCACTTGGGAGGCAGAGGCAGGCAGATTTCTGAGTTCGAGGCCAGCCTGGTCTACAGAGTGAGTTCCAGGACAGCCAGGGCTACACAGAGAAACCCTGCCTTGAAAAAAACCACCAACAACAAAAAAGGCAAATAAGTAATAAAAAGATGTCAACATATTAGTCATTAGATAAATGTAAATTCAAACCATGGACATGGATGCCCCCCCATACACACACACACACACACACACACACACACACCCTATCAGACTGGCTAAGAGAAAATATGGTAACAACACCCACTCACAGCTTACAGGATGTGGAGGCTAATCTCTCACAACTGTTAGAGGAACTATAAGTTTGTCAGTTTCTTTTAAAAAGCTTAACGTGATTTCCAAGTGAATTAACAAAATATAAATACACTGTTAATCATAAATGAAAAATATGTGTGCATAAAAACCTGGCCCCAAATGCTCACAGTGGTTTTATTTAGAATAACTCCCAAATGGAAACAATTTAGGTGTCTTTCAACTGATAAGTGGTTAAATAAACTGTAGTATAGCCACACCATGGAATATACTCAAGAATAAAAAGAAGGGACTAGATATTGATAACCAGTGATAAAGAGCCCTGGTTGTTCTTCCAGTGGACCTAGGTTCAATTCCCAGCACCTACATGGTAACTCACAATGTCTGTTAACTCCAATCCCTGGGGATCTGATGCCCTCTCCTGGCCTTTATGGGTACTGCACATGTATGAAGCACAGACTCAGGCAAACATTCATACACATAAAATACAAATAAATATAATCTAGAAAAATCAAATAATAAAAATTAGGGCAACATGTATCTGAGGGGGAAAGTCAACATCTTTAAACTGTATGATTTTATTTATATAACCATCTTATAATGACAGAATAACAAAAGTGATAAATAGCTTATGGATATTAAGGGTAAAGGAAGATGGAGTCAGAGTGGCCATATACAAAGCAGCAGACTCTTCAGTGATGGAAATGTTCTGTCAATTTTAAGGTCCTTGTTTTTGTATCTTACTGTATTTTATGCTGTTGGGGACTGAGTGAAGGATGCCCAGAACGCTCTATGGTCTTATATGTCAATCTACAAATGCCTTCATTGTAATTATGACTAAAAGTACGTGAGTTATGCAAGGTACATCAGAAACAGGGCCTTCCATTAGCAGACTCTGGTGCCTAGGCACAGACTGTTACAGTCACCTTTACATTCCTCTCTAATTTATTACATTTATATTAAGAAACTGGTGAAATTACTTCAACTTCTAAAGAATTGTGTGTGTGTGTGTGTGTGTGTGTGTGTGTGTGTGTGTATGTGTGTATACACCATTATAACAGTACATTTTTAAAACATCTAAAGCATTTCCTCTCGTTCACATGCCAGGCTAAGCACTAAGATAACAATTAAAAAGCTATTTCCAAGAACTAACTGGAAACAACTTAAAGTCCACAGTCTATTAGTGTGTGTGCCCACTGTACAAATTGCTGAGAGCTGTCTGCCAGCTGCTCACCCCCATGCAGAGGCAGCACAAAATCCAAGCCCCATACCCACTAGTCCCTTGCTCACTGCAGCTTTAGCTAATGGACACAATGGTAAACAGCAGTACCATGCATGCCTGCGCACACCTGTGCATACCCGTGCATGCAGAAGCTGGAAGGAGGGCAGTTCGCCTAAAGTAGAAAGGCAAGGCGGTATTTTAAGGGCACACCTCTTCCACCCATCATCTCACTCAGGGGTGTCCCTGCCCCCATGGAGAAAGGAAGAAAGAAGTCTGTATTACCTTCTCGCCTGAACCCCAATACAAACGGGTGTGTGTGTGTGTGTGTGTGTGTGTGTGTGTGTGTGTGTGTGTGTGTGTGTTTATCTGAAATAATGCTTTACACTTAACTTGGACTCTTCTTTCAGTTCCTGAAGCTCTTCTCTCCAGACACTAACCTGCCCTCTCTCTGGTCTCCTTTACATAACCCCTTTCAGTGCTCAATGCATTCATGCTTTACTTAAAATAGACACCTCATGCACTGGATTTTTACACTGCAGCATAATCTCAAAGTTTTGTTCCAGAACATTTTCAGTTGGGTTTCCAAAGCACTTTTGTTTTTCTGTGTTGGCTTTTGCCAATCTGACCTTTTTCTGTTAACTCACTAGGATACCAAGTTATACAAATACTAAATTAGCAACTTAAAAACAGTAAATAACTTACCAGTTTCCCCAGTTATGAAATCCTGCAGCCTGGAGCACATGTACAGCAAACTGACAAATATAGACGAAGAAGAACACAAAGAACCTGAAGGAACTGTCACTCCTTTAAAAGAAAAGGGGAGAATGTCATTCTTTACAGCACCTTCCTATCCACACACACATACACCAAACCTCAAGGAGGCAAACACATGAGGATCCAAGCCCCACTTCAGCCCTCTGTGCAAACGACCATGACCATCCCTGGGTCACTCCACTGAACTTCCTTCCAGCTGCACCAGAATCCACAGGAAGTTCAGTTTTCCTTTAAAAAAAAAAAAGTTTTTCTAGTTGTCATATATGCCTGTTTTGCCTGTGTGTATGGCTGTGGATCATGTGTGTTCGGTGCCCTTGGAAGCCAGAAGAAAGGATTAGATCTCCTGGGACTTGAATTACAAATGGTTGTGTGCTGGAAATCAAGCCTGGGTCCTGTGAAGAGCAGCCAGTGCTCTTTATCTACTGAGCCACTTCTTCAGGGCCCAGTTTTCCTTTTTTAATGAACTACTTTATAGAATCAACACAAACTACTTAAAATATATAATTTGTAAGTCTCAACATGTATGTATCTGGACTTTACTCCACTGATACTGAGAACTTATTTTAAGCTTCTCTTCCCTCCTCCCTCCTTCAACCCA
>JADRCD010203273.1:35421-66457 GCA_019843815.1 Montemys delectorum
CTCTCCCCCCCCTCCCCCCCCCCCCCCCCCCCCCCCCCCCCTCCCCCGTCATCCAGGCTTGCTGTTTTTTAGAATTTATATGAATGGGATGTATGCAGTCCATGTTCTTTCTTAGCCTGCTTCCTACATTTAGCAGTGATTCAGTCACCTGTGTTTGGCAGGTGCAAGACTCCAGCCCCTCCCACCGTTGAGTGCTATTCATTGGTGGCAGGAAAGTATGTTGCTTCCAGCTTCTTGCTATTACAAATCATGCTGTTGTAAGCATTCATGTGTGAGTCTTCATAAGGACACAGGTTTCCTTTTATCGTGGGTAAATACCTATAAATGCATGTCATAAACATACATTTAAGTGTTTAAGAAACTGCTGAATTATATCAAAGTCGCTCCATTTCACACGGCAGTGAGAGAGTTTTTCAGGTCCTCTGCATCTCATTAACACTTGCTGTGGTCTTGTGTACAACCCTAGCCATTCTAATTAGCATGACAGACTTCTGGGAGAGATCAGTAAAGCAGGCCTCAGGCTTCTCTAGAGAAATTACATCATGACTAATGAGTAGTTTAAGCCTTAAACCAGGGCTGGATTCAGAATCTGAGTGAACTGTTGGGATGTGGCAGAGGTATGGATGGGAGGACTGGAGAAAGCAGGTCACTGGGCATGCTGGAGGCTTTATGCTACCTCTCCTGTTACTGCTCCACTCACTTCCCGGCTGCCATGATGGGAACAGCTCCCTCATGTCCATCATCATGAACCCCAAATGCTGACACCACAAGTAGACCTTTCTCTTCATCTGGTGTTTTGTTACAGTGACAAGCAGCTAACAATGCTAGTGCCACACTTAGCTTTGATTCACATGTTCTTAGTGAGTAGTGTTACACTGTACAGCAACTTTTCATTTTATCCATAGATCTTTTGTTAGACTGTTAAAATCTTTTTCTGAAAAAAAAAATCTTTTTCTGGTGTTTCCTCCTTATTCTTGATTTTTGAGAGTTTTTAAAAAATATTCTGGCCAGCAGTGGTGGCGCACGCCTTTAATCCCAGCACTTGGAAGGCAGAGGCAGGCAGGTTTCTGAGTTTGAGGCTAGCCTGGTCTACAGAGTGAGTTCTAGGACAGCCAGGGCTACACAGAGAAACCCTGTCTCAAAAAACAAAACAAAACAAAACAAAACAAAACAAACAAACAAAAATTCTGGATATACAAGCTTTTAATTAGATACATGCTTGGCAAAAATCTTTTATAGTCTGGGGCTTGTCTTTGCAATCTGTGCATATTTGTTTGGAAGTATATTTCTGTGGATGCACTTGAGGCATCCCAAAAGTGTCTTCTGAGTTAAAGTGTTGTCTTTTTATGAATTCCAATTTGCCTAGTCATTCTTTTTGGTATTAGATTAAAACAAACAAACGCTGTAGCAAAGCCAAACTCTCCCCCATCAGTTCCCTGTCTTGCAGCTCTGCATCTGTGCATGTGTTCTTTGAACTGACTTTCTGAAACATGGCATAGCATGTTATTTTGTCAAAAAACAAAGCAAAACAAAAAACCAGCTTATTTTTGAGAATAAGGTATGGCTGAATTCTCTTCACACAAGGAGAACCCAGTGTTCCAGCAATGATTCTTACATAGCCTTAATCTTTTTCAAGCATCAAAGTTGGGGGACTGGAGAGATTCCCAATAGCTGCCCTTTTAGAGGTTCAGTTCCCAACAGTCACATGATGGCTCACAACCATCTTTAATTCCAGTTCCAAGGGATCCAATGCCCTCTTCCGGCCTCTGCTAACACATCAGACACATAGGGCACACACTTAATAAAAGTAAATAGCTTTTGATTTTTTTAATTGGCTTTTACATATGGAAGGGCTCATTTTCACTTTTAGACTGTTCATCTGTTTATGGTACAAGTGTTGTTGACATAAAGACATCATTGTGACTACTGGCACATTCTAGCAAGTCTTCAAATCAGGGAGACAAAGCAGTATGCCAATTTGACTGTTCTTTTGTAGACTAGCTTTACATATTTAAGGCTTTGGTATTTCCATATTCTTTGGAAGAACAATGTCATATTTCTAGAAATCAGCCTGCTGGGATTTTGACTGGGGTTATGTTGCAGCTCTGCAGGATCATTTTGAGAAAGTTCACACCTTAGTAATATGGAGTCTTCTGATCCACTGTAGAGGTATTTATCTCCATTTATATTTTCTACAGAGATGATTATGGATCTATAAATATAGTTTTGCTTCTTTTCAGATCTGGATGCTTTTGTTTCTTTCTTACCTAATTATACTGGCCAGAAATGTTGTGAATTTCTGACCTTAGAAAGTTCTCTCAGCCTTACATATAGTACCTGGTATTAGCTATGAGCTACAAGTTTTAGCTTGTACACTTCCTTTGCAGTATGAAGAAACTTCTCTTCTACTCCCAAGTTTATTCACTGTTTCTTAACATAAAAAGACATTGGATTTTTGTCAAATGTTTTTACTATATTAGTTAAGATAGTCTATTGTTAAATTTTAGATTATAATGTGATGGATTTTCTAATATATAACCAACTAGTTCTGTTCAGCACTGTCATTTCCAAGGCCCATTTCCTCCCCCCCACCTCCCCACCCCCCCGGAGACATAGTTTCTCTGTGTAGCCCTGGCTATCCTGGAACTCACTGTAGACCAGGCTGGCCTTGAACTCAGAAATCCCCCTGCCTCAGCTTCTGCCTTTCAAGTGCTGGGATTAAAGGCGTGTGCCACCACTGCCTGGCTCCAAACCATTTTCTTGCTAAAACTCAATCCTAGATTGTTCAGCAGACAGGAGAACACATGACGGAAAATCCTCTAGCTCTTTACGGTTGGTTCCCTCCCTACTTCACAGCATCTATCAGCCTTCCCACCTGCCTCTGTGAGAGCCACCATCTGTCCTCTGGAGACCCACACTTGTGTTAAGACACATCTATCCACCCTCTGTCCCCAGCCTACCCACTCCAGCACTTTCTTATCCTCTGCCCAACAAGTCTCTTGCAGTAGCTTCTTCTCTTCAGGGCTTCCACGTGCACCACATATTCCCCTCTGTGGTTGGTCCTCAGAAAGAAGTGTTTCAGGCTGATGTTTATCTCATTTGTAGCCTGGATTCTCTAAGGATCCTCCTGCCAAGGGCCACTTAGTTTGGCCTTTATTTTTTCCATTGCTAAGTTGAGTTTCCATTTCCATTAGATCAGTTACTGTTCATGTGCCCATGTCTGTTATTTGTTGTTCTATAGATGGAACTCAGGGCCTAGTCCATGGCAGGCTGACCCTCCAGTTCTATATCTGTCCTCCAACAGGAATAAAATTATGTCTTCTTTCACATATGTATGTGCATATATTACAGAGCTTATAAGTCACTTAGTTCTTGATACCCTTTAGGCTCTACCACCTTTTTAAACAACATTGGACCTGAGCGTAAACCCAGTTCTTCAGATTAGAGGCTCAGAGCTTCTGACTGTTCCTACCTTATTACTATGTTGTTATTTCGCAATGGATCCAGGAACTTCAGAGACTCACACACATACTGCCTTAACTTACAATGGAATATTTACTACTATTTATCTCTTGAGTAGTTGTTTAACTAACATACTTGGTGTTATTATAACATTCTGTGCCAGCTGAGGGTAGGCAAAATTGATCATGCTGTTCCAGTAGGCTTGGTGACTATTCTGCAAATGCCAACACACTGGCCAAGAAGAAAGAGAGCTGTGTTGGGACTTCTTGCCAGTGACAAGACAACTTATAGTTTAAGGCAGCTGGAGAAGAGTGTGGGGATACACAAGCATCCTTCAATCCATCCTCTATGGAGGGTGAAGTTCACGGAGACACAAGAGCCACAGCACGTTACTGGGACGTTTGCTGTTGTAGATACCTTCAAACCTTAGGAGAACAGACCAGGTCCTGCCCTGTAAAGAGGCTTTACATTCACAGAGGAGACAGAGTATAGGAAATAAGAAAAAGAAAATCAAGAAGCAGTCTAAGGTGGAGACAGGGCAGAAATAAAGTGACAAAGACTGTAGCAGCCAGGAGCAAAGAGTATTTTTTAAAGGATCTTCAATATTGGAAGTAGAAAAAGAAATGAAAGCAAAAATCTGGCTTAGAATTTCAAAGATTTTTTTTATGACTGAAGAATTGGGTAAGGAAGGGAGAGCTCGGTGTGTAGAGAAGCAGCTGAGGGAGGGGTGAGAGAAGGCTCCTTTGACAGTCTTTGAAGGAAAGGAGGAAAGTGGAGATCCTGGCACTGAACACCACCACGAGGCAGCCCTGCTACAGGACTTCCTCACTGCAGGCCCTGCTCTGCCCTCAACTGTGTTTTTCAGTCTGTAATTTAAAGCTAGCTAGATTCTTTGTGACGTAAAGTAATACACACTAGTTGAACATCATAATGCTACAAGGGAATTCTGCAGAAGCAGTAGTCTCCCGGCCCTTATCACAGGTCCCCACAGCTACAGTTCCCAGGCACCATAGCTTACCCTGCTGCTTCCTAGCATTAAAGGAACTGTGATGAGGGAAGACCTGGCTGTCCTTTCAAATCTTCCTCATTTCTGCTCACATCCAAGTAGATACCCACACAACCATGGGCTACCAGGGGTCCTGCTCACTTCTGCCCATGTCCCAGTAGATACCCACACAACCATGGGCTACCAGGGGTCCTGCTCACTTCTGCCCATGTCCCAGTAGATACCCACACAACCATGGGCTACCAGGGGTCCTGCTCACTTGCTAGTCCACGAAATTCCTGAACAGTCACAGTTGAAATATAAAGGATGTGCTGTTACCAGGATTCCTAGCTTGCATTTCTGCTTCCCTGGATTTAGAAATTATCTTTTGATGATGGTTTTTATATAAACCTATCAGTACTTGATCACTAATTCTCTCCTTAATATGTGTAAAAATCTTTTTAACCTGTTCAAATTGATTCTGCCAATTTTATCTCCCACGAACTTTTTCTCTTAAAACCTGACCAACTTATATCAGAACTTCT
The DNA here is from genome assembly GCA_019843815.1 of Montemys delectorum. Taxonomy (NCBI): domain Eukaryota; kingdom Metazoa; phylum Chordata; class Mammalia; order Rodentia; family Muridae; genus Montemys; species Montemys delectorum. The sequence continues at coordinate 40,414 of JADRCD010203273.1, forward strand.
GGGGCTAGGAACCAGCTCGAACAGTATGCAGGGAACCTGGAAACAACTCACACTGAAAGCTCTGCTCCACTGTCTGCCCAGAGCTGCCATTCAAAACTAATGTAATCCTGATGGTTTGAAAATAAGTTCAAAAAATTTCCTACTTCATAGACGAAGAAACAAAGGGATCGAAAAAATGAGAGGAAAAATAGACTTTTCTATTATATTAGCAAGAGTTTTATTTAAAAGACTACAAGCAAACCAGAAAGAAATAATTAAAGTTCGATACAATTAACCTTCTCAGAATCTATACACAGAAGTCTATACCTGGACAGAACATTTCAAGTAAGGTGAGACATGTCACAAAGATGACCCCTGGCTACAGCTCCTAAAGAGACTAACAGGGCCACAGGCTGGGAGGTGAGGGCATGAAACCCAAGCCTCACATACAAAAGGCAGGTTAGATAAAAGGAAGCAACCACATGAGCATGACCACAGACACAGGAAAGTATCTAGAAAGCTCCAGCAGCACTCATGACGAAAGCTCCCATCGAGCTGAGAGAGAGGAAGAGTATCCTCGGGCCAGCAAATATGTCAACAACAAAGTCTGCAACTTAAATCACAGGTGACGCTTTCTTTTCCCTAATACCTGGAACAAGACGTGGCTGCCACCCCACCTTCACTCTTACTATCCCAGAAACTGCAGCTGATTACCAAGGCCCCAGGACGAAGGCAGAGTGGTTAAGAGAACCCGTCTGGAGGAAATGAGAGAAGCTACACTGCATTGGATGATCCGGACCCCCGGGCTCAGGAGAAGGGGCCGTGATGAAGGCATCTATCTGACCGAGTTCCAGTGTTCTACTCTCAAAGCCATAATCCCAGGTGAATGATGATTAATGTACACAGAAAGGATTTACCAAGCTGCTGAGTAAAGTGCTTCGTGTGTTCTTCCCACCTGGATTGATCTCAAGATAAAGGCTGTAATCACCAGGTATAATTCATAATTTAGACATGTAGGGGGCAAAAGAGTAAACAGCCAAGTTTTTCATAAAGTCATATTAATGCATGTCATACAATGTTACATGTTAAAAATCTAAGAATGTTAATTTTCTTTTAATTTTCATGTTTAATTTTTAAGAGAAACAATGCTTATGAATTTTACTATCCAATGGATATGCAAGCAAGCTGTCTTATTAGACTTTTTAAAAAGTATGTTATAGTATAATAAAAATGTTAACTTTGTATTATGCTTATATGAGGCTAGCTTGCCACAGTGCACATGTGGAGGTAAGAGGAAAACCTGCAGGAGTCAGTTCCCCCATCTACCATGTGGACCTGGGTATAGAACTCGGGTCACCATGTTTAGCAGCAAGCACCTTTATCCACTGAACCATCTCACTGGCCCTGATAATGATTAAAAAAATAATAATAATGAAAATACACCAATTTTCCCTTTGAGATTATACAATATAGATTATTCATTTCATGGAGTGTTTGTGGCAAGGTCTGTAGCCCCCAGTCTGATAGAAACTATGTAGCCAAGGCTAGCCTATAGCAATCCTCCTACTTCAGCCTCCTTGTGCTGAGATTCCAGGAGTGAGCCACCACTCACACATTTCACAAGTTTTAAAGCGCATGCATTAAACGTTACCTGAAAGCTCCATACAGCGGTCTGTACCAACACACAAAGGAACAGGGTGTGAAGAGCAAGAACCACAGGATGCTCAGTCCAAAATCAACTGCTCTCGAAGAATCAACACAAAACCAAGCCAGGCATCCGAAGATGTTGAGAAACAGGGTTACCGCATGGACTGTGGGATCAGAAGACAAAACGGAATGTTTATATTAGAGTTACACAAGCCATAGAATTGCAAATGAAAACACACTTCCTCAGAGCAAATGTTCTGTTCTTCAACACTGCTGCTTCTTACACAGGCTTTGAAGGCACGGCACACATAGTAGGGCAGTTGAGACAAAAATCCTGCTGCCTATCTCCTAGTAGGCAGCTACACAGCTAAGCCCAATCCTGAGGTTTGCTTTCTTGAGAAGAAAAAAGGCGGTGAACTTCTTGAGTCAAGGCCCAAGACACAGAAGCAAGCGGACCCAGGAGCTGGGTCTCTTCGGGGTCTCATTTGTAAGGGGAGACCACATACAAGAACTAGATTATAATTAACATACAAACAGCAGTGCTCATGTCTGTGGTGATCTGTGGGGATTATGTCATCCGCATGAGAGAGCCAGTTTTTAATGGGAGGAAATACTTTGATAGAGGATTCCAGTTATTCACTTCACCACTACTAGGCAACACAGTGAAATCTAGGCCGTGGCAGGGCTTCCCTTTGCTTAATAGAAATAGATATGAGCGACACTTCACATGCTGCCAGCAATGAGTCTCCTTAACAAGCCACAACCTCCACTGTAGCACCCAGCAATGCTGTGATCACTCAAGAGCCACAGTCACCACCATAACTGCTATTTACGCTTATTTTTATTTTATGCATTTGGGTGTTTACCTGCATGTATGTATATGCACCATGTGCATGCAGAGCCTACAGAGGCCAGAAGAGCGCACGGTATCTCCCTGGATACAGATGTTCTGAGGTACCATGCGGGTGCTGAGAACCAGTTCTGGGGCCTCTACAAGAACAGCAAGTGCTCCTAAGCCCTGAGCCATCTTCTCCCTACCCCCACTACAGTTATAAGTGATTCTGCAAAAGAATATCCATAGGGTAGGACTTTACTATGAAAAATAAATTACCATAAAATTAAAATACTGTAAAATGCATATTATTAAATAAAAATATCAACCAGCTTTGACTTAGATTTTAAAAAGATTATTAAACTTACTGCAAACGTAATATACATTAAAAATTAATTTTAAAATCTCTTCACAAATCAAAATAAAAAAAATTATGAAGCAAGATAAAACCACTCATTCTGGTACCCTGATGTGTTCTCATCCGAATTAACTGTGGTGAAGGAGCTCCAGGGCCTGAGGCAAAGCTACGGCAGCCTTCAAGGGCTTTAAGTTAAAATCCATTACCTTCTATCACAGAAAACTACGAACTACTCAATTCCTGTTGGGAGTTTATATTCTTGGGAAAGCTGGCTTACTAATCAAAAAAAAAAGTTCTAAGACATTAAAAACAGAACTGAATTCCCATGAAATCACAAATTATTTTGTAGTTCTGGCTATTTTACTTTTTTTTCTTTAATGTTAGCACATTCTAACTTAAATTGTAATCTTTAAAAGAATAACTTTTTAAAGTTTTCTTTTTTTTTTTTTTTTTTGTTTTTTTCAAGACAGGGTTTCTCTGTGCAGCCCTGGTGTCCTGGAACTCACTCTGTAGACCAGGCTGGCCTCAAACTCAGAAATCCACCTGCCTCTGCCTCCTAAGTGCTGGGATTAAAGGCATGCACCACCACTTTCTGGCTTAAAGTTTTCTATTTTACTTACAGAAAATAAAGACCATGTATGTATGTATATACATATTTTAAAGTCCACAAAAAAAATCTTCAAAGTATAGAAAATATCAATAATCTTTTATAATATGTTAAATTTTTTCTAGATGTTTTTTAAAGTAACCATGATCAGTAAGTCACCAACTTGTACTTGATAAAAATCAGCCGGTCTAGGTACCTAGGGATGCGGCTGTCCATCTGTGCAGGGTCAGATGTGGACAAGGCGCTATGTATATAAACATAACATAGGTGCTGTTAATTTCAGTGTGTCTATGCTAGCGAATGCTGAGTACAGGCCAAACACTTTAAACAAATCTTTAAGCCTTGTTCAGAGATTTGTAAGTTACACTTTTTTATGTGAGAGTCATATTCACTTTATGAAAGAATCAAAGCTAGGATCAGTGAGCCTGAATTTGCAACCGCCAGTACCACGTGATTCTTGAAATCTAAATCGCAAAAGAAGAGGTTACAGCCGGGCAGTGGTGGTTCATGCCTTTAATCCCAGCACTTGGGAGGCAGAGGCAGGCAGATTTCTGAGTTCGAGGCCAGCCTGGTCTACAGAGTGAGTCCCAGGACAGCCAGGGCTATACAGAGAAACCCTGTCTCGAAAAAACAACAACAACAAAAAAACAAAACAAACAAATAAAAGAAGCAGTTACAAGCAGCAAGCCTCCTTTGCGACCTGGTGGCTGGGTCCACACTTTGCTTTTCCCTTTTTTCTTAAATTCAAAAGCACACTCAGAAAGGTTGAATATCACTTCACAGTGAGAACTCTAGTTGCTTTGGTTCAATTGCAGCTTCCATTGTCTGCTTCCATTGAGGGACCATTGAAAACACATCTCCATTGTATTCATTAACATGGAAATCACTTCTTCATCTTGATACTGTGTGGATGACATACCATGGAATCTAACCCCGGCCTTAAGAACCAAGCTATCGGAATAGCTTGTTACACAGCGACTTGTTATAAAATGTTGGCCCAGTTGGACAATGTCGAACAAGTACCCCAAACTGTCAAAGCTTTGGCTTCTCTAAGGCTAAGTAATGTAATACCTGCTAGAGGATGTTGCTGGGATACGAAATCCATCTCCAACAAATGCTACCAATCACTATGAATGAATGAAATGCACCAGGTTGGTACTTTAGAAAGTACCACACTCCAACAGTCTCTGCTCTTCAAGTGAGGTAAATTCCTGAGCTGTTCGTATTTCATTCCAAGCAATGCTTCTTTGAAACAGAACCCTAATGAGAATATTGAGTCCTTTTTCCACAAAGATTGGCAAATTAAGTGAGACTGGGAAAAACCAACAATTACCTGCATTGCTCTGAGATACTCTGAAAGTTGTGCATTCTCAAGGCCTAACAAGCCTACCTTGAAACCATCAGCATGAGTAGTCAGCAGTTACATTAAAACTAGCTATCCTTCCTATTTAACTTCCATTTATTAAATCTTGTAAAGTTTCCTTTCTATCTCTTTGCCATAAAAAATTAAGTTAAATAACTTACGCCTAAAATACTATGTTTATTTTTAAAATTCATATACAAAAAATACAAATACATATGACACATAGAAATATATTAACTAAAACACAGGAATTGGTTATTATGCATATATAGAAGTATCAAACGTCTATATAATACTATTGATACCAAGGCAAAATCTCAACAAAAAACTAAAAGTCTGAAAGTAATAGCCAGCTGGGTGTGGTGCTGCACACCTTTAATCCCAGCTCTCAGGTGACAGACATTGGTGGATTTTTATGTTCAAGGCCAGCCTAGCCTATGTAACCAATTCCCAGACAGCCAAGGCTTCATAAAGAGACCTTGTCTCAAAAAAAAAAAAAAAAAAAGTAATATCCACTGTGATTTTTTGACTATAGGAACAAATGTTCTTTTTAAAACTATAACAAAAGTAATGTCCATAATAATTGCTTTTCATATGCCAGCAATGAAGAATGAGTTTGAAGAAAATTATTCCATCCACTTGAAGAAGCTGGACATTAAAGTCTCACTAATCATCCAGTAAAACTCACACAGTTTCTTTGGAAGGAATGTACCTACAAATTACCTACTGCCCGATCTGTCCAGCAGAGGAAGAGCCACACTGCCGCCTTCCCTCCTGACAGACTCTCAACAAATAGTGCTGAGACTGTTTGGAACACAAATCAGGAAACAGTGGACGCCTGTGTATACGCAGTAGACCTTTAGCAGCCCAGCACGCATTTCCTATTTCAGAGTTGTAACTATACTCGAGCATCAACACATCCCAGCTGAAAACACACTCTGACTGTTGATTAACTAAACTGCCCCATATTAAGCAATTTCAAGAACAGAAGTATTCACAGCCACTTAAAGATGAAAAGTAAGCTATGCCTAAAGCAACTTTTAAAGTTACAGTTCACATTACAGTATCTTCTGACTCTTCCTAAACACAGCCAGAATGCAGACTCTGAATGGTACTCCTTTGTATTAAAACTGGGATGCATAATTATGCCAAAGCCAAGTCATGCCTAGATAATATTCTTCAAAGGAAAGAGATCTCTGGGAAATCCTACCATGTGACAGACAAGCTGCCTCTCAGTCAGTCAGTGCTGGTGTTTGATGAGTGGGCTTTCCTCAGCCAAAAGCTTGGATTGCTATCTGTTACACAATTCTTATATCTAAATATACTGTTCAACTCTGAAACTAAGACTATTAAGTTCTATATGAAAAGATATTTAATATGCATTTCAATATATCATTTCCTGAAAGGCATCTATTACTAATGAAAATATGAACTCAAGATGCATTTACATATATATATATGTATGTGTATACACACACACACACACACACACACACACATATATATATATATATATATATATATGTTTTATAAGTATGAATGTTGTATACTCACACATCCATAAGTAGTACATAAGCTTTACTGTCTTCTGGAACTCTACAGGAATGTCTACAGAAAAGTCTTGATAGAAACAAGGTCCCACAGGAAAATTGCTAGGAAGAGGTGGCCAATTATTTTTTCTCCCTGTAAGTGGAAAAAAAGTTATTCCAACAAACATATTCTCTTCTTATTCTACTTTGGTTCTAAGTAAAGCATCTTGTTTTGGTAGATGGCATATGAAACACTACAGTGCTTCCCTCTTATAACTTTGAAAGTCAAGCTTACATTTTTAACTTTTTTTCTCAGAAACTTTTTTTGGAAACAATAAATGGTAAGATAATTTCCCAATGTCATATCATACCATATTTAGCATGTTCCTGTACAGGAGAACCCAGACAGAGTTATTTCAAAGTCTGAGAACCTGGCTATCTGTGCGGAGGGCCATCTAATGTTTAAGTCTGTTTTCTCCTGAGTCTTGGGTCTTTTCAACCGAACTCTGCTACTTTCCTAACTGATCTGCAAAGGGAAGACAAGGCTCTCAGAGACAGAGAGTGGGTAAAGGACATTTCAAAGACTGACCAAAAAAAAAAAGTTATCTAAGAAAATCTGAACACTGTGAGAAAAGAGAAGACAGTCTGTCATGTGAAGCAGCCTAAAGCTAGAGAGTCCCCAGTGAGGGGTGAAGGGGGTTGTGTCTGAATAAACAAAGACCAGCAGCAAGACTTGAGAAATAGAGGCAAGAGCAAAAATTAACCAAAAAGCACAAATTCAGACAAGAATGTAAGTAAAAAAAAAAACTTAAAAGTCATTTTTCTATTTTCTTCCTTCTCTTCCTCCTCTTCTACCTCTTCCTCTTTGTGTTTGCTTACTTGCTTCGTTTTTATTGTTGTTGTTTTGTTTTGTTTTATTTTCTGAGACAGGGTTTCTCTGTGTAACAGCCCTGGCTTTTCCAGGAACTCACTCTGTAGACCAGGCCAGCCTTGAACTCACAGAGATCCACCTGCCTCTGCCTCCTGAGTGCGCTGGTAAAAGTCACTTTCTAATACTAAATATACTATATAGCTTTTAAAATTCAATTTTATATATTTTTACCAATCTCAACATTTTTCATAAAGAAAAGTATAACCTGTTGTTTATTCTCCTCAACAAATGTCCTCAGTTACACTAGTTATAGTATTAAAATTGGAGGACCAGGAATATAGCTCCATAGTAGAGCACTTGCCCAGCATGAGACCCTGGTTTGGTCCTCAGGGAATACACATGACACATCATCTTATATAAGTAGCAGCCAAGAATAGCAATGAAGAGTGGAGACTCTGGAACCAGAAGTTGTCAAGCCACGTGCTGGCTGGGTGGTCTTAAGAAGTGGAAAGTCCATTTCTTCAAAAAGTGAGTAACTGGGCCACACTTCTCAGTGTGGTGCTGAAATTTTAAAGTGCATTACAGGTGGAAAGTACTACAGGTTGCCAACATACTGCAAAATGTAACTATTAACTGTCTCTCTGTTACTATCTTTACTAAAACATCTTTCATATCTCAGAGAATTAACTAGTGTCAGTCATCATGAAGAAAGTAAGACACATCAGCATTGTATCTCCTACAGAGGCGTCTGTGATGCTGGAAGCAAGGCACCGACCAGGTAACTATGTCCTCGAGAGGCCCAAGACCTAAGCATTCTAAGAGAAGGGAGGCACTCGGCATTCCTAACGTTGTTCTTGTTTGGGGTTTATCCCCATTCCAGTCACCCTAGCAGCCTTCCCTGCCTCTGCTTATCCTTCTGCTGAGGCTGCTAGCTCTCCCTCATAGATTCTTTTAGAGTTCTTTAGCACTCAGAGCCTAAACAGATTGCATAGCAAGTAATTAATCACGCGAACACTTTCTTAGCATTTTTTGACAAGTACGGTGTACCTGTGAGGATACAACCAATAATGTGAACTCGCAAGAGTCGAAGGTGGGGCACACTCAAAGATTCAATGGAGCTACTGAGAAGGCCACACCCATGCTCTCAGCTGTACCTTCCTTTCTTCTCAGGCCTCTTTCTTTTATCCTTCATACTTAAGCCTACACTAAGATCTTTCTTTTAAGTTCCAGCTCTTCTTTAAAGAAGGAAAAGATTCAAAAGAGCCAAGGGTAGAATCAAAGGCTCCCTGGCTTGGGATGAAGCAAACTTATCAGATCTGTCTCATTTTCTCTGAGAGAAAGTCAATGCTCTTCTAATCTATCAAAAGACTGTAGGATCAGGTAAGATCAGAGAGCTGCAGGTATCAAGTAAGCAATCTGCTGTGTCTGACCTCTTTGCTAGAATCAGAAATCAGGGCAGCGTTTTATCATCAAGCCAATGACTCAGTACAAGGACAGACATTCAGCCCACTCTTTGGATACTACCATGCTGGCTCAGCATTTTATCATCAAGCCAATGACTCAGCACAAGGACAGACATTCATCCCACTCTCTGGATACTACCATGTTGGCTCAGGCTCTTCATCTCCCGCTCACGACGATCTAACTCTGCAGCTTTTCTCTCCAGTTCTTCTTGGCGCTTGAGAAGTTCAGCTTGAGCCAACGCATGTTCCTAAACAAAATGACCAACATACACAGGTTAGCAGACCATCAAAGTATTCCAACATCTGCATGCCTACTTTTATACCATGAGAGAAACATTATATGTGCTTTCAAAACAGGGATTCGTTGAAAACTATAGCTCTGGAAAATATTAGTGAGATATGTGACTCATTTTGCTCTTTTAGTTATGGAAGTCTTCAGGGGCAATGCTGAGGCCACAGGATGGAAAAAAAACAAACAAAAACAACAGCTCACATTAAGAATAGCCAGAGTCTGGGGGTAGACAGCCAGCTCAGCAATTAGAGTATGTGCGCTGTTCTTGCAGAATGGCCATGGTCAGTTCCCAGCACCCACATCAGGCGGCTTACTTGTAACTGCAGCCTCTGAGGGCACCTGCTCTCAATGCACACAGCTACATGCCATTCATTGAAAACAATAAAAATGCGCCCTTTAGAACAGAGCAGCCAGAGCCTAGGAACCCTGTGCCTAAATGAGAGCAAGCGTGTAGGCAGGGGACAGCTGAGGAAGGGTGGACAGAATGAGGAACAACTGAGTTAGCTCAAAAAGCAGGGTCAAGAGATAATGTTCCAGAAATTTGAGGACAGTTTAAAATACCTACAAGGCTCTAGGATGCTGCGATGATGGGGATAACTCTGTCACAGGGTGCCAGGCATTTCTACCTCCATGTCAGGGATGCCAGATTCCATTCGACTGTCTCTCCTGCACAGCTGCCAGCTCCTACTCCCCACCCTGCCCACTGAGTACACACTAAGCTCTCACCCAGAATATTTATTACTCTATTATTGTTACTGTAGTGGCATTATGCATTGAGACCAAAGGCAATACAAAGTTCACCATATAAATTGCATACCAAGATCCTAGATGAGCTTCCAGTATCAGTCTTCACAGTTGACAGGCACTAACCTTTGTGATCTGTGTGTAAGCTGGATGCTCCTCTGTTGGCTTCATTATTGCTGGCTGGGTGTTGGGTACATTAGGCATTTTCACACTGCCTGGTGGAGGCTAAAAAGGTTAAAGACAATTACATAACACAAGACCCAACCTTAACTTACCTCACGACTATCATAGCACTAGAAAAAGCAAACCCTGCGCCCTGCCCATCTCCATGCCCTTGCAGGTTGCTCTGTAAAGTGCTTCTGTGTCACTGCTTTCCAACATACTTCTCGGTTTTACAATGCTGAACAGTATACCACATAAGAAATAGCAGAGTTCCTTCTCTACAGTAAAACAGACACCATCAGACTAAGGAATTACACAGCACAGCGGGTATGGTGCCATCTGCCTGTACCTGGGAGGCTAAGGCAGGAGCCCAAAAGCCCAGGAGCAGCCTGAGTACATAATGAGATGAAAGAAAGGAAGAAAGAGAGAGAGAATGAGGGAGGGAAGGGGAGATACTGAAGTTTACAGTCAACTCTTCCCTCTTAACAATATATGCCAACTGCCTGAAAAGGTTTTATTAGAAACCCGCGGCACAACATCACTAACAGGTCCACTTTGCCAGTGAGTACCAGCTATATCTGAAGGACAGCACCAAAGGACAGACAGCCGTCCCTTAAGTCCATCTCTGAGGATATGCAAACTATGATATATATAGTGCAGACATCAAGGAGAATGAGTTAACACTGTACAAGAAATTTTAAAATGTCAAATGAAATGTGAAATTTCAAAATGAGTATAGATCTATACAGCAAACTACCATCAAAGGGATTTTACATATTCCTGTGTTGTTTGACTCGCCTAAAAGACACATTAGACAATATGGTTTTGTGTTTGATTTTTGAGACAGGGTCTCCTGGCTGAACTGGAACTAGAACTGGTTTTAAATCAAAGATCTGCCTACACTTGCCTCCAAGGTCTTGGAGTTAAAGGCATGCACGACCTTCCTCTGCCATATTACTTTGAAAAATTAAAACCAAGCTGGAACCAAGTGGCACATGCCTGTATTCAGATCCCTTGAGACAAAAAACTACTGCAGATTCAAGGCTGGCCCAATCTACAGAGTGAGGTCCAGGCTAGAGTGTCCCAGAGAGTGACACATTCTCTTGAAAGAAAACAGACAGAAACAGTTTATGAAATCCAGGACTCAAGAGAACCACAAGCCTGAGGCTACTCTGAGCTAAATACATAACAAGACATATGAGCAAGCACAGGAACACGAGCTTGAGAGCAAGCAAGGGCTAAGGCATGGTAAGCAGGCTGGCAGCACACTTCAGGAAAATAGACAAGCACCCTGGAACTCAATCAGCTAAAGCCTCTATCAGCACTCTGCTGCCTTAGATACCAAGCAGTGCGGAATGTAGTCAGTCTGTAGCGGGCAAGATGGAAGGCCTCAAGATGGTACTGTTCACAAACACTAGGGATGTGCAAACCTCTCTGGCATCTCTGCATTCACAGCTTCTTTCCATATGCAGATGTTAACTAAATCTCTACCCAGCTTTAGGACTCAGTGTTTCTTCAACTAAAGGACTCAACTAAAGGTTACCTCAAGCCAGGTGCAACACTGGAGAAAGACCTTTTGCCCAATCACTATGACAACAGTTCCTAATTCTCCGACATCTTTACCTCCGACGTAAGAACATTAAACCATAAGCTACTCTTGTATGTGTATGAGTGTACATGCACAAGTGTGTGTGTGCCTGTGCAGGCCAGAGATGGTGCAGAGCTCCCATAAGTGCAGTTACAGCCATTGTGGCTACTACACACGCAGGTGCTGGGATCCAAACTCTGGTCCTCATGACTGAGCAGCAAGTGCTCTTAACTGCTGACTCCCCTCCCCAGACCAAGATTGATATATCAGCTATATGGCAGACCTATATTTGTAGAGAACCATAGTATACAGTATACCATCCTTGGCCAAGATCAAAATTAAAACAACTGTTTAAGATCTGGATACACAAGCACAATCAAATACGAAATAAAGTTGTTTAATAAATATGAGGTTGATAAAAGCTTAACTAGGGTACTGATGGTCAAAATGTATCAAACTTGTCATCAAATGCTTCGGGAAGCCAAACAACCTGGAGCGATGTGTAAAGGGTGGGGGTGGACATGAGGGAAGCATAAGTGCATGAGTGTAGATCCTAAAGCACAGCTACCATAAGGGCCTAAAGCTCCAGACCCATGGAAGGGCAAAGCCTTCCCTCCATGAGGCCAGTGGGGTGGCAAAGCTGGAGGCCAAGATTTTTCAATACTTTAAGACAGTTTACCACGCTATATTCGCATATTCTATGGTGATTTAGAAAGCTCAACTAGAACCAACCAGTAAAAATTAAAGAATGATCATATTACCTCAATAGACTTAAGGACATTATAATAACCCTAGTCACATAATTGCAGATTGACTGTCCTATAATATAAAAGCTTCCTGCTCACGAGAAACTAAGGATATTACACATAAGAACAACATTCAAACTCCCTTCCTTCTAGGCATGAGAGATCTAGGGATTGTCTATGTCACCTAAAACTTTACATTCTTTTTGGTGATAAGATCCTCTTGTGGATGATGCTACAAATCTTGGTCACAGGACATAACAAATCAAGCTATGACTGGGCTGGAAGCTTCCTCCCTCCTAGACAGCTCCCAATTCTACTCTGAAATAGAAAGGCCATTATCAGTCGGACTCAGCTATGGACTTTATGCTGACCCCACAAAAGATTCCACACAAGCCTATGCTCATCACCTCACTGCCACAGGAAGGGGAGGGGCTCATGAGGCTCAAGTACTCCCAGCTGTTGACAGGGAGGGAGAGACCCACAGTGACAGCCACTGGAAGGTACACATGCTTCTGTATATGACCGTCACTCGTGTTCCTGTAATAACCCTAATGAAACTCAGCAGCCACACATACAAAAGATCTAAAAGTACAAAGAGCTCAAGTTGGGAAAAGGATGGAGGTTATTGGGGCTGAAAGGAAAATGAGGACGGTGATGGGGTGGGTAAGTGAAGTGCTTCGTGTACATATATTATGTGCATGGCATAATTAAATCTACTAGCATGAATAATCAACCTGTGCTAATAAAGCTGTTTGTTTCCTTCCCTGTGTACTTCTATAGTTTAACTATCTAATCCCCAAAGCAGCCCTGTGTTCGCTTGTGCTCAGGGTCTGTGGAATGTTCTCTTGTTCATTCGTCATATAGTCTGGCTTCAGAAACCTCAGCTACTTAGAGAATGTATTCCAGGCCTAACCAGAGACAACCTGGGGGTTGAAAAAGAGGGAAGGAACATTTTTAACTGGCTAACACGTTGAACAACCTCCTCGGGTAATCCTTACACAAGCCAATGAGGAGGATTTCCTGGAGCAGCTTCTATTACCACTACAGAGTGCTTCCCAATGGAACTGCTCCCAAGGAATATGGAACTTTTTAGATTTGACTCTCTACAGGCCTGGATTCCCTTGGTACTAAGGACAAGAAGAGACATATACTCTAGCTAAGAACCAGGACAAATACAATTATTTCAATCAATAAACATACTAAAACAAGGCTATTAAAGACTAGGATAAGCATTTGGATAAGCTGTATTGTAGCAGAGACGTGCAGGCCAGGAGCTGCACACAGTGGGTGTGCAAACAGTAGGGGTGCACAGACCAACCTATAAGCTCATATACCTTCACCCACATATTTACCAGTCACTGATCACTAATTGGCCACAAATACATAATGGAGCTTGTGGCTTAGTAAGGGAAGACACCACACATCACTACACAGAGCATCTTAGAACAGCAGAACCATGGAGTTCAGCAGAGTGTAGATTGTTTCGTGAGGGAAGACCATTCCAAACAGAAGACACAGCTGATACGAGTGGGACCGGTATGTAGGCAGAACAAGGTAAGAGGCACAGGTAACAAGCTATTCTAAAGGCTCGTGATTTCATTGTTAAAAAAAAAAAAAAAAAAAAAAAAAAATGAAAAGGAGGAAGATGAGGAAGAGGGGAGAAGGAAGGAAGAACAAGCAGCAGCGGCAGGCAGTAAGGGGGACTTTGAGGTTCCTGCTCTACAGACAGGGAGTGTGGAGTGTATCTCTTCAAGAGGTTAAAGAATAAACAAACTGAAAAATCAGTTACACCTCAAACCTTAGGAAGCATGAGGACACAGGGCAAAATACTGCCCCGAAACTGAACAGAGAACGGCTCACTAGAGCACAAATTCTGCACAAATTCTCCATGAACACAGCAGTGGGAGGCAGTACCAGGGCAAGGAAACCTAAGCTGTGAATTGCTCTCAAGCTCAGAGTTAAAAACTTAGTAGGACCGGGAGACACAGTTCAGTCAGCAAAACATTTGCCTCACAAGCCTGAGGTTCTGAACTTGATTGCCAGAGCCTTGAGAAGGTGGCCATGGTGATGTGCGCCACCACGCCCGGCCCTACACAGATATTTTTAGAACCTTTATTTCATCACAGTAGTGCACTGGAAGTAAGCACTCTTCCTTCAGTAGGTGATTGGATCCATAAACAGAGTAGACCCAAGATAGAATACTATGCAGTGCTAAAAAGAAATGAGCCATCAAGCTATGAAAAGACATAATGCACACAACACAACACACACACACACACATACACACACACACACACACAAATAAAATATTAAGAAAAAATAAGAAAAAAATATAAAACTTGTGAGAGACTGAAGCAATGGATTAACTCCTTTTGGACAGGGTTTCGCTGTGTAGCCCTGGCTTGATTTGTGGACCAGGCTGGCCTCAAACTCAGAGATCCACCTGCCTCTGCTTGTGCTGGGATTAAAGGCTGGCACCACCACCTGCCCAGCCAACTCCTTTTTCTTACTGGTCAAAAACAGACTGAACAGCAACAAAAGGGGACTGTGAGCTGAGGGTTCTATCAAAGTAGAGGAAATGGGAGCAGTTTCTAATCATTGCCTAGATGTAGCCTCAAGACAATTCAGAACTTAATGAGAGGAGGGGACATGAAATAAAGGGAACTAGAGCTAACAGTAGAACTGACACACTGGAGGTCCCAGAGGCCCTGGAAGACGTGCCAACAAGAGGAGTGACAAGACACGAGGCAGTACTCACAGACACATGGACTTCAGCCACAGAGGAAGAAGTCCTAAAGCTAAGGGAGCCGTTGAGTAAAACTGATATCCTATACAAGAGTTCAAAGCCCTGCTCCCAGTGACACTGCCTTAGCCGCACAGGAGTCCGTCACAACCAGTCATGTGGATTACTGACATTCCCTCACGGAAGGGGTGGGAATGGACATTAGGTCCCATCTGATTGATATTCCAGTCATCCCCTTCACTGTCTGTATGCAGTTGTACTCTAACTGCATGTGGCAGAGGAGCCTTGTGGGGTGGGAAGAGAGGGTATACAGACTGGAGAGACTAGAGCAGAAGGAGGTTTGTCATTGGGACCTGGAGGGATAAAGGTTCACTCTCCCCCAGGGAAGGAACATTAGTAACAGCTAGTTTATAACTTACCCAGGTCTATGACTGTAAAAGTTCATGTAACCTCCTGCATATATAACATGTCATTTGGGGTACTTTAAATTCATGTTTCTGGGCCATTGTTATTTATTATTTGGCTTAAAATAAATCACTTTTATTTGCCTTTAAAATAATTCTATTATCAGTGGCATATACATTTAATCCCAGCACTCAGGAGGCAGAGGCAGGGAAGATCTCTGTGAGTTTGCACTCAGGCCAGGCTGGTCTACATAGTGAGTTCCAGGCCAGCCAGGGCTACATGGTGAGACCTGTCTTGGGGGAGAGGAGAGCAACTCAACTTCATGGCGCTGGATACAGCTCAATGGTAGAGTGCATGTCTAACCTGTTCAAGCCCTACATTCAGTTCCTCCTACCAAATAAATGGACAGACAAAACTTTAAAGCTACGTAACTATGAGACAAAGGGTGACTATAATAACGAAGTCTGGAACAGGCCGACAGGAAGAGCTGTGTAAGTCAACGTAAAGGGCCAGGGAAACGAGACATAAGCATTTGGAAAAATGATCCGAAACAGCAAACTAGAAATGGGTTAGTAACAATGATTGTTCTGGTGAGTCAAGATACAAAAACATTAAAGACAAGTTAGAGTCAGTGACAGTGACTGCTGGCTCCTAATTAAAAACTAATGAGATACAAAAGTGTCGATTTTCAGAATCGTGGGAAATAATCTCCTTCCTGCCTGGTTTAAAACTGTGAGAGAAAAGTCAACTACGTTTTTGAAAAGGCTACAGAAGCAGCAGAATTCTATAGTCTGAATGACTTGTCACCCCTAAAGTTCTATGTTGAAACCTAATCCTCAATCAATAGTTTTAGTAGATGAGATATTTAGGTGATGTGGTTGTTAGGGAGAAACATCTATAAATCCAATCAGTGCCTCTTAAAGAAGGCGGTGGGGGTGGGGGTGGGGAGCTGGTCTTTTCTACCACATGCCGGCATAGCAAGAAATAGCATTCGGGCTCTTCTACTACACAGAGACCCCAGGAAAGAGACCGTCATCAGCTACTGAATCTGCCCGCATAGTCACCTTGGAATCTCCAGCCCCCAGAACTGTGAGCCATCAATTTCTGTTGTCTATAAATTACCCAGCACAAGGCATTTGGCCAAACCTGCACAGAGTATAGCACATTACCCTCACAGTATGGCGTTTCCACAGCACAAAGAGGAGGCACTCAAAGAGAATGAAGGGCTTGAAGACACCAACTCCTGTAGGACTGGACAGAGTTCAAAGAGCTACACATACAAGGGAGGCAGGCTGAAGGCTACACAGACACTGTGGATTAAACAGCAGCAGAGGAGACTCAGCCCTGGAGTCCTGTTTCCTGAACACTGACAGGATGACAATGGTCCTAGCAGACTCAGGCAGGTGGTGTTAAAGGCAGGCAGGGGGAGGTCTCCTAGAGGTTCCAACACTTTGACCCTTTTCAAAACTGAGGTGAACAGACAGGAGGGACACAGCCATAGTCCTAACATACTATCTAATTCCCAGTGTGGCACTCGGCTCTAAAGTGAACCTTCCTGATTCTCCCCATGGTGTTCACATCTTTGAAATAGAATCCTCCTCCTGAAAGCATTTCAGGGCTTTTAACATGCTTCAAACCAACAAAACACTGAAGTACAGTGACAGTGACAGGGGCCACCCTCTTGATTCTACTACATTCTTTAAGAATTTACCTTAGCAAACAGGACTAGGAGGTTCCATAGGATAGGCAGAAGGGTCATGTTGGGAGACCCATGCATCCCCTGGGAACGGCAGGGGAGATCTGTGCCCCAACGGAAGGCAGCAACTAACTGCCTGAAAACTGCTAAGACTCTCTGTCATATACAGAGTGTGTATCATCTTGGTCAGGAACCTCAAAAAGCCTGGCAGAGATTCTTCCCTAGTCAAACCCCAGATAAGAATAGAGCACAGGAGGCTGCAGAGATGGCTAAGCAGTTAAGAATACTGCTCTTCAAAAGGATCCAAAGTCGGTTCCCAGCACTCACATGGCAGCTCACAACAGCCTATAACTCCAGCTCAAAAGGACCTGATACCCTCCTCTGGCATTGGAGGGCACCTGCACTCATATATACATACCCACACACAGACATATAATTAAAAATAAATCTTTAAAAAAATTCAACATGGACAATACCTTCAAAACAGCTTTAGACTGACTAAAGGAGTCAGCTCTATTGAATCCAGGCGTCTGACCCACAGAAACTGTGGAATACGCTTATTATTGGTTCATGCCAGTTTTGAGTTGGCATGAGTTTGTGATCGTTTGTCAAGTAATGGAAAACCTGTGTAGATGGCTGTCTTGACCCACTGAGGATAACCTAGGAAACCCAGGCATTATGATCACACAGTTTCTTGACTCCATCACAATGGAAGGAAGGCCAAGTTAGTGAGGTTTGGTTTGTAGGGTACTAGATGGCTTCGGCTAAAGCAAACAGCACACTAGGCTAGGACTGAGGCAAGCCTATATGGGTAGTCTGGAACACACTGGGCTTCCTCCTCAGTTTTTCTATAAGCCAAAATATGAGACAGGCTAAGTTCTAGTCAGCTGGCCTCATGTGTCAAACTGCTAAGTATAGAATATATAATCACTTCTAAGGAAAGTAGATAAGTTCATCTGATCTCTAAGAAAATAATTCCCTAACAGTATAAAAAGTAGTGTGAAGACAGACAGACGGGAGGCCTTGCATCTCTGGAAGGCCACCACTGTGCCATTCTGCAGGTTTCTGAACTAGGACAGCTTGGTTTCAGTTGAAAGGACAGACAGGTAAAGCCCTTCAGGGCGTGAGGATGTGGCCACTGATTAGATATAGGAAAGAAAGCTATCTGAGCCCAGGAACATTTGTACTTCAAGCCACTAGGACACTAGGAGAACAGAGGCACAGTGTCATTAAAGCAGACAGAAACAAAGACTGGCTCTAGAGAATGGTAATGAGCTCCCAGAATAGCAGGCCAAGGAGCTTCGGAGAGAAAGGATATGCACAGCAAGAGGCAAATAGGTGTTAAAATAGAGAGAGGGAATTCACAGTGTTAGAGACACAATCACAGTCAGTCCTGCAGCTAAAAGCTTCATCCTGCATAGGAAAAACTATTTAACTCAGTGCTTTCCTCCCTGCCTCGTGTGAGACATGAATAAAACCCAAAGGTTACCCTGAACTTAGTGCCTCAAGTTACCCACTAATCAGCAGTCAGAGCTGGGCTAAAATTCGGGTCTTCAGGCTCTCCATCTACTGCATGGCCTGGGTGGTGGATGTTAGAGGCAGTTCTTTCTTAGACAAGCCAGTTATTTATGTCCCTTATGGTTAGAGGTAACCACCTGGCAACCTCTTTCTCATGGTTCTTTCTACTGGAAGGTACAGATCTGTGAGAGATACTGCACATGGTACAAGGAACAAAGCAGAAAAGAAGGCAGACCAACCCTCTGCAAGGAACAGAAACATGGCAGCAAGTGAGACCATGTTTCCTTAGAAGGCCATGGAAGTCCTTAGAAGTCTCTAAGGACTTCTATCCAGAGCATGGTATTACAGCCCCATATGTCCCCAGTCTTTAACTTTTAATATCTAGCAAAAGAAAACCTATCTGAGGCCATGAGCATCCTAAGATAATGTAAACCATTACCTGGTTAAAGGGAAATGTTCCTGATCAGTTCTCAAGGATCAACTCAGAAGGTAGACCAGAGAACCTCCCTAGCATATGCTGTGTATGTTCATGATCTCCATAATAAAAAGGCACCTTATACTCAAGCAACATCATAACTCAAGGTGGCTATATTTACAGCCCATCTCAATTCAGACTAGGCCTACATCAAGTGCTCAGAGTTCCCCACACCAGCAGATACTTTGTATTTAACTACCTGAAGTTTTCTTTCAAAAAAAAAAGATTACATATCGTAAGTCTTCTTTTGAGATTATAACTACAACATTTCCCCTTCTGTTTCCTCCCTCCAAATCCTCCCACATACTCTTCCTTGATCTCTTTCAAAGTCATGGCCAAAGTGCTGGCTTATGACAACTTTACAGAAACTAAAGTCATCAGAGAGGAGGAAGTCTCAATTAAGAAAACTACTTCAGCCTGGAAGGTGGTGGCACACACCTTTAATCCCAGAACTCAGGAGGCTGGTGGATCTCTGTGAGTTCAAGACTAGCCAGGTCTACAGAGTGAGTACCAGGACTATACAAAGAAACCCTGTCTCAAATAACCAAAAATATGATTGATTGATAGATAGATAGATAGATAGATAGATAGATAGATAGATAGACAGACAAGACAGACAGACAGACAGACAGACAGACAAAGAGAGAGAAAGAGAGAGAGAGAGAGAGAGAGAGATATGAGGGGATGACTCTACAAGATGAGGTTGTAGGCAAGTCTGTAGGGAATTTTCTTAATAAATAATTGATGTTCAAGGGCCCAAGCCCACTGTGGGTAGTACCATCCTTGGGCTGGTAGTCCTGGTTTCTATAAGCAGACTGAGCAAGCCATAGCAAATGTGGTGGTTTGAATAGGTGTGGCCCCATAAATTCATGTATTTGACTGCTGGGTCCAAAGGGAGTGGTATATTAGGAGTTGTGGCCATGTTGGAGGAAGTGTGCCCCTGTGGTGGCAAGCTTTGAGGTCTCCTGTGCTCAAACTTTGTCCAGTGTGGCATACAGCCCCCTTCTGATGCCTGGGGATCAAGATGTAAAACTCTCATCTCGATCTCTAGCACCATGTCTGCCTGCAGGCTGCCGTGCTTCCCACCATGGTGATACTGGACTAAAGCACTGAACCTGTAAGCCAATCCCAATTAAAAGTTTCCCTTTATAAGAGTTGCCTTGGGGGCACGTAAGATGGCTCAGAGGGTAAGATGGCTCAGAGGGTAAGAGTACTGACTGCTCTTCCAAAGGTCCTGAGTTCAAATCCCAGCAACCACATAGTCGCTCACAACCACCCGTAATGAGATCTGATGCCCTCTTCAGGTGTGTTTGAAGACAGATACAGTGAACTTAATTATAATAATAAATAATAAAAAAAAAAAAAAGAGTTGCCTTGGTCATAGTGTCTCTTCACAGCAATAAAACCCTGACTACGACAGGGAGCAAGTCAGTAAGCAGCAGTCCTCCATGGCCTCTGTAGAGTTCCGGCTCTGAGTTCTTGTCCCAACTTTCTTCAGTGATGAACAGTAATGAGGACATGTAAGCCAAATAAATCCTTTCCTCCCCGAGTTGCTTCAATCATGATGTTTCATTTCAGTAAAGTCACTCTAAGGCAGCCTCTTTTTTTCATTACTTGCTGTCACATGCATATATGTATATGTAAATACACATATATTCCTAAATACAACCTCCTTCGTCTGTATAATGTTACATTTCTGTATGTTTTCAGGGTTGACCATCTGGTGTTGGGTAGCCAGTTGGAATGCTCTTCTCTGTGGAAGACTACCCCACTCTGAGCATTCCTTAGTTGCCTGTAGGCCTTTGTCCAGGGTTGAGACCTCCTGGCTTTCTACTATCCACTGTGCATGTCTACTGTTGCTGTCCTTGTTTAAGCAGTCATGTTGGTGAGACCATTTGGGTGTAGCTTCTCACATTACTAGAAGACACAATTTCACAGCAAATCCCTGATCTTATAATATTTCCACTCCCTCTTCTGAAATGTTCCCTGAGCCTTAGGTGTGGGAGTTGTTTTGTAGATGTATCTATTGGAACTGGGTTTCACAGAAGAGGGTCTCATTATGTATCACTAGCTGGTCTGCACACCCCACATGGACAGGCTGGCCTTGAACTCACAAAGACCCCCTAGCCTCTGCCTTCTGAGTGCTGGTATTAAAAGGCACGTACCACCACACCTTGATGGAAATCTTTGAGGTTTATTTTCTACGTGTATGAGTGGTGTGTGTGTGTGTGTGTGTGTGTGTGTGTATGTGTGTGTGTATGTGTGTGTGTGTATGTGTGTGTGTGTGTGTGTGTGTGTGTGTGTGTGTATTCTATGAGCCTGGTGCCCATGGAAACCAGAAGGAGGCATCGGATTCCTGAGAACTGAGTTACAGATGGTTGTTGGATGCCATGCAGGCGCTGGGAACGGAGTCCGAGTGTTCTGTAAGAGCAGCCAGTGTTCCTAAAGGCTGAGCCAGCTTCCTAAGCCTGAGAAACCTACTTTTAACAAAATAATGTGAACTTTTTAAACCTCAGCAAGATTGCACACTCAGCCATCCTGCTGTACGATCTGCCTGCTTGACCTAAAGTAACTCAGCACATCCTTATGCAACAATCTAGAAGCTTCCATGTCACAAATACCTTCTAAAACAAATATGAATACACCAATCAACTAAAAGAGCATTTGGACAAAAGTCAAACACATCATTTAGTTCAATTAGTCAAGGAATCTTAGGGGGCTGGAGAGAGCTCAGTAAGGGCACCTGTGGCCCTTGCAAAGGACCTAGGTTTGGTTTCCAGCACCCACTGAACAGCTCACACCTATCAACAAACTCCCAGGGGATCCAAGGCCCTCCTCTGACCTCCACCAGCACTGCAAGCACATTGTATACATGCAGGCAAAACACCCATACACATGAAATAAAACATATCTTAAATAAAAACGCAGCACAAGCTTCACAGGGCTCTTTGACAACAATCATGTTCCTGGCCCTGATGTAGTGCATCTACTCAGAAAACGGCCAGCAGCTTAGTTTTAGACACTCTCACTAGAGCCTAGCTAGATGCTCTTCCAAAAAGCCTTTCTGGGACTGTAGAGACTCAACATCTGGGACCATAATTTACCATTTTATGTTTCACTTGTCCCACATATATCTTCTTTGTATGTATGTGGAGTTTTTTAAATTCCACTTAGGTGACAAACTTTCCAAAGGCCAGAACTTCTACTCTTTAGACATCTGTCTCTAAAGGGAACATGGTGTGTGCTGGCTAGCTCTATGTCAACTGGACATAAGCTAAAGTCTTCTGAGAAGAAGGAGCCTCAAGAAAATGACTCCATAAGGTCAGGCTATAGACAAGCCTGTAGGACATTTTTTAAATTAGTGATTGATGGGGGAGGGGGAGAGCCCAGCCCAGTGCCATTGTGGATGGGACCATGCCTGGGCTAATGGTCCTGGGTTCTATAAGAAAGCAGGCTCAGCAAGACATGAGTCCCAAGCCAGTGAGCAGCACTCAGCCTTTAGGAACACTGGCTGCTCTTACAGATGACTTGGACTCCGTTCCCAGCACCTGCATTTACACAAGCAACCATCTGTAATCTGATGCCTCTGTCCAGCTTCCATATATATATAACTCAAGTATCCATGGGGTAACTAACATTTTCAGAGTCACAAATGTTTATAACTAGGGACCTGGTGCATACAATTATCTAAGATATCGACAAAACTTCAGAAGACAGCATTATTTGAGGAGAAAGCCAATTTAGAAACGTTCTAAAATCTTGATGAAATAAAATTACCAAAAAGGTTTTAACAAAAAGCCCTAACTGTAACCAGTTATGACCTTAATGCGTGGCAGAACATGGTCCTTTAAACCCTAATGAGCACAGAATAGGTACCCATCAGGGGAGTTCTTCTCATACCCTTATGCAACACTGAATTTTGAGAAGAAGAAAATTTTTTCCTAGAGCAAGAAGACTTCCAGAAGGAGACTGCTACAGCAGCAGACGACAAGCACACAAATGTCACAGGCAGTCCCCAGCATAAGAAAGCATTGCCCACATTCCCACAAAAAGCAGCACCAACATCAAGAGGCACACTCCTACCTCCCAATGCTTCAAGTACTACGAAGAGGTCCGTACAACACAGGGCTAGCACTTTACAGAATGGAAGAGGAAATCTCAGGAACTTCCCTAGAACTAGTGTGGTAATTCCCAGTTACCACCAATGTCCTTCCCATAAAAGAAAAACACCCTAACTTGCAGAATTCTAAATAACACATCCACACAGCTTGTTTTACATTCACTAAATCCATCAGCTGAAAACAATATAAATAAAATACCCCCTATTTAACTTCCATTTAAACATTTAAAGAAGCCAGGCAGTGGTGGTGCATGCCTTTAATCCCAGCACTTGGGAGGCAGAGAGAGGCAGGGGATCTCTGAGTTCAAGGCCAGCCTGGTCTACAGAATGAGGTCCAGGACAGCCAGGGCTATACTGAGAAACTCTGTCTCGAACAAACAAACAAACAAACAAGGAACATTTAAATAAGTGCAAAAAATAAATAATGTTACCGTTCTAGAGTCGGAGAAAGGATTATATTCATCAAGTCCCGGTGGCACATTTCTTGTCACCTGTGTGACAGATGGGTCCTGGGAAAAGAATTGAAAGAGAAAAAAAATATATTGAGTTAATAATTAGGACACAATTTTGATATTTACATACTATTTGCTTTATCTGAACCTTTGGTCTCAGCAAAACACAGCAAACTGAAAGTACTGTCAGACGTATCCAACATTTCAACAAAGGTAATATTTAAACCCACAGCCCTCACACCCTCAAAGAAAAACAAATAAAACATGAGTTAGCCGCAAGTCAGCTGCTAGTCTGTCTATAAAGTTGAAGTAGGCCCACCCACTTGCTGTGTGATGCAGACTGCCTAGGACGTTTTGGTTAAAGCCACCATTTGTAAGATCAACATAAAGTTCATACCCTCACCCTGTTATGACACAGGGTCTCACTCTTTAGCCCAGACTGGCTTTGAACCCTTGGTGGTCCTAATGTCTCAGCCTCCTGAATGCTGGCTTCATATTTGGCTTCATGGTCTCCTTTTTATTTTTGTGATGTCTTATTATTTTGAGAATTTCACACATGAGTAATTATCTACATCACTCCCACCCCCTTCCTCTAAACCTTCCTATGTTCTACCTCTCAAACCATGATGTCTTCTTTAATTACTATTGTTATGTGTATATGTTTGTATGTATACACATATATGTATATATATATACACACACACACACACACACACGCGCATGCAGGTATGTATGAGTATACGGAGAGAGATATACACACACATATATACATTGCTGAGTCTAGCATGGTCTTGGTGGGAGTAGAATAACATGAGTATCAATGGTTGCTGAGGGGTAAGGCTTGTTTGAATAATAATGTACATTATTTTTATGTCCCTCTGAGGAATGTTTTTTCTGTTAAGGTTAAAGACTCCATCATAATCAGAGATAGCATGAGGCCAGGAGGCAAAGGTGTGGCTAATGTCTCAGCAAAATGGTAAAGGCTGGGATCTTTAGGACAGCCTTAAGGCTATGGGAAAGAACTCTAAAAACATGAGTCTGAAAATGTATAATTTTGCAACTATGCAAAAATATAAGGATGAAATATGAATCACAGATCTGGAGGAACGGACGCAGCTGCACTGTGAGTCAGCTTGTCAGAAAGATGCTCAGAAAGGAGATAAAAAGGTTTAGGGAGTGGTGACTGCCCCAGCTGAGTTTTTTTGTTTGTGCTTATAAAGGCAGGTGGATTCCTGAATGTAAGGTCCAAGTGTGGTTACAAAAAAAGCAGATCTCTGAAAATTTTTTTTGCAATGTTAAAAAAAAAAATGTACTCTATAAATGCTTTTCCCAAAAGGTGTGAAGGAAAGGAGCATTTCTTAAGCTATGTTATGTGGGCAACACTGCAGTGATACAAAAGCTAGACATTGTACATTGACCAAATAAAATAAATAATTCTCAGAAGCAAAAAAAAAAAAAAAAAAAAAAAAAAATTTTACTTATTGTCCTTTTTTTTTCTTTTTAAGAGTCAAGGAGCTAAGGTCATGGAATGCAATTTGTGAGATGGTCCAGAGGGAACCTGGAGTTGATATGTAAATAAAAACTGGGCTTTTGGTCTGCATGAGATGAGCCAGCAGAAAATGATAGCAGTTCTTTTTGTAGAATTTTTTTCTAGCGAGAGCTGAACAGTCTAGAGATCTCTTTAAGAATTTCTTTTTAAACAGGATTTTTTATTTTAGTCAAAAGTCCATGGAAAGGGAATGCAGCTCTTTTAGAATTTATTAAAAATAGGATTTCTTACCTGGGTTGGAAATTCCAAGAATTACTTAGAGAGCGAACACAGCTCTTTTAAAATGTTTTCTAGCAGCTATCCAGAGAAGGTTGTGTGAAGAACAAACATAGCTTTTTTAGAATTTTTTTCTGGCTTTCTGATTTTGATTGGAAAATGCAAGAATTAGTTTTAGAATTTTTTCTAAACAGGATTTCTAGCTTGAATTTTTTATAGCACCTTTTCTGACTTTGGTCAGAAAACCCATTAACTATGGAGAGAACTTTTAGAATTTTACTAGTAGAGAGAGCTGTCTCGAACAGAAAGCTAGCTTTCTCATCTATAGTTTTTTTAGAATAACAAAAAAATTCCTCAGATAAAATATATATGGCTTCTGACCATTAGCCCAGCCCCGGCCTATTTCTCCAGCCTTGCCAACTCTCACAGTCACCTCACCTTGGCCAAGCCTCTCCCTCAGAAAAGGACCTGCTACTGCAGACGCTGCACAGCTGGCAGAAAGGATGAGCCTGGCTGCTCATCTCCTGGGCATGACTGACTCATCCCAGCACTATATGGGAAAACGGGCAGCCAGGAGCAAGGATCAAGGCAAGCCTAGTGCTCCCTAGCTCCCAGTATTCATCATTATCAGCACTGATTATACTAATATGTGTGTGTGTGTGTGTGTGTGTGTGTGTGTGTGTGTGTGT
>JADRCD010203274.1:0-10109 GCA_019843815.1 Montemys delectorum
TTTTTTTTTCCAGAACATTGGTGGGAATAGTATGTAGGCAGGTTACAGTCAGATGCTGTCCGATGACATTCTTAACTCTGGGATGGGCTGGTAGCTCATGATCTACTAAACTAATACATTCCACAATGCCTTACTTGAAAAACCACAGGGATGTTAGTTTTGGCACAGAGGTTAGCAATAAGTGTCTATTAAGGGGACTACAGAAAGCACAATAATAATTTGTCTCTGGATCTGTACCATTCCAACTCTCCACAATCTTCTAACTAGTCAATTGGCCTTGAGTCTTTAGCATGTGTTTCTCTGAAAACTTCTGTTCAAAGAAGAAACAGAATTCACGAGGACCCTTCTTCTTGGGAGTCTCTAGCACTCATGCAGAAATCAGCCTGGTAAAAAAAATCCCAACTACCCTGGAGTGTACAGGCAGCTATTACATTTGGCTGCTCTCCAATTAGGGAACCTACATTTGGCCTTGGGGACTTATCCCTCAACGATGGACACAGTGATGGTGGGATTGTAAACTTCAGCCTAACCTCCTGGCATGGTCTATCTCATGGTGGTACATATTATAGGCTATCCCTTTGTCCCATACACAATTCATCAGAAGCCTCACCCTTCAGCTTTCCATCCATCCATGACCTCCTCCACACCTTCAGGTGAATTTGAATTCCTGTTTTATGCCAACAGATGTTGGCTCATACTGCTTTCAAGCAATCATCTGAACCAATGTGACTTGGAGTTTGTGGCCCCAGCTGGGCCACAGGGACAGGGATATGACAACTTTTGCTAAGAGGTTTTCCAGTTACAATTGCCAATGAAAGATAAGAAGACACCCAAAGTGCTCAGCTGTGCCCTAGGTTTCTGTAATTGTTATCAATATCCAAGCTACTTTCATATGATCTAACATGAAAGCAGCCCTTGAAGCCCATATAGGCATAGATACATACAAGCATGGTAGCATCTCCTCAATAAAACATATGCAAAAAGAATTTAATATGTATGCTTATTTCATGATCTAACATGAAAGCTGACTCTCATGCAGAGTGTTTGAAGATGCTAAAAGGCATCCAGGAGGCTAGAGTCACGGTAAAGAGGAAGTCACAATGAGAAAGGAAAGAGAAACAGAAAGCAGGCACGTCTGTGGCTTGTATGTGAGCTTGCACTAGCATGTGCACACATTACAAGTCAGAAGATGTTCCCTAGATTCTGTGTGGAGCCAAGTGTTATGGTTATTTGCCTGTAATCCCAGAAGTGGGGCAGG
This sequence comes from Montemys delectorum, assembly GCA_019843815.1. Classification (NCBI taxonomy): domain Eukaryota; kingdom Metazoa; phylum Chordata; class Mammalia; order Rodentia; family Muridae; genus Montemys; species Montemys delectorum. The sequence goes on from JADRCD010203274.1 coordinate 1,259, forward strand.
AGGACCAGGAGTTTAGGAGCAGCCTTAGCTACATGAACCCCCTGTTTAACAAACAAACAAAACTTTAAAATATTCCATGTTGGGGGCTGGAGAGATTGTACAGTGGTTAAGAGCACTGACTGATCTTCCAGAAATCCTGAGTTCAATTCCCAGCAATCACAGGGTGACTCACAACCATCTGTAATGGGATCACCCTCTTCTGGTGTGTCTGAAGACAGTAACAGTGTACTCACATACATAAAGTAAACAAATCTTTAAAAAAAAAAAGATTCCATGTAGAGCATGCGTAAGAGATGTAAGAAGTGTACACAAGATGGAAGAGAGACTCAGGACCTTAGACTCCTGCAAAGAGCAGCCCTACCTGTGATCATGACAATTTGCTCCAACAATCCTGTGACAGAGGGTGAATTTTGTATTTCCAATATGCAATGTCCCATGCCTGCTAATGTATTGGGACATGATTGTCAGCTGGTGGGCTCTGGGGAAGATTGGAACCAGGGGGTGCTGACCTAATGGTTGAAATTAATTTCTTGATGGATTCATAATACAGTCATGTTGTTGGGATGTATTTAAACGTAGTATGTAAGAACTAATTGGGAGGAACTAGGTCACTGCGACAATGTCCTTGAGCTGCATCTTGCCCTGGTCCTGACTCGTCTTCCATGTCTGTATTTCCTGTCCACCATGAGAATAATAGACTTGATACCTGATACCACTACTGTGGTTTTCTGCATTACCATAGGCCCAAAAACAACACTCAGCCATGATGGATTGAAACCACGAGCAAAATAAATCCTTCCTTGTTTCCAGTTTTCTGTCAAATATTTTTAATTTCTTTTTCTTGCATATATTTTATTGAGGATGTGTTACTGTACTTGTTTGTGAGGCAGAGGAAAATTTATGGGAGTCAGTCTCTCCTTTTTTTTAAAAAAAAAATTTGTGTGTCCCAGAGATTAAATTCAAGTCAATAGACTTAGAGACAAGTACATTTGCCTGCTGAGCCATATCACTAGCTGCCAGCCATTTTTTTGTCACAACAGAAGGTCTAACACAGTGACCCTTCTGAGAGTCACCCACAGAAGCTCAGCAAATCTGACAAGGCAGCAGGTGGCCTTTCCTGTGGCAAGCGATTCCCTTCCTGGTCTCTTCCACTTGCAGACACATCCCTGAGACTACAACTGTGAACTGTGTACCAGCTGCCTATGGGTATCACCGTGACAGCAATGATGCTGGAAGAAGAGGAGGAGGGGGAAGAGGAGGAGGAAGGGGAGGATTACAGGTTAGGATCTCTGATGCTGCTGGTGAATATAACAAGGTGCTGCTGCTGGGGAAAGCAACATGGTGGCTCCTCAATAAATCAAACTTGGACTTACTGCCTAAACCAGTAAGTCCACTCCTATGTGTCTGCCTGAAAGAATTGAACATGGCACCCAAACAAAAAACTGACCCTGAATATTCATAGCAGCACTATTCACAAAAGCCCAATGGTGAAAACTTCTGGAACCTTGTCAACAGATATAAGCATGAAGCATGATTTGTCCACATGATAGGGTGGCATCTGGCCTTTAAAATAAAAGGCAACACTGAGACTGGTTACAACACAACTGACCTTGACAATATTCAAGGTATAAGAAACAAGATGCCAGTGGGTCTGCGTGTATAAAATTTCCAAGGCAGGTTTATAGAGACACGATGTAGAGTAGGGGTTGCTTGGGACTGGAAGCAAGCCTTGCACAACTAGAGGTGAAGGTTGTAAAGCATCAGGAATGCAGTAAATGCCACGGAACTGTTAACTTTACCACAGTTAAAGTGGTCAGTTTTATGCTATGTGTATTTCACCACACATCGTACAGGCTTATCCCTCAAGCCAAACTGTCACAATTTTCTGGATCTCTTCTTGGCCTGCCTGAAAAAAATCATCACAGCTGGGCCTGTTGATTATTTTTTTACCTTCCCTCATAGAAAGAGGGGCCAGGAGGATCATGGGACCTTCACATGAGTGAGTAGCCAGCAACCCCTTCTAACTAGTAATATGTAATTCCCCTGTAATTGCTTGTGGTCTTATTTTAGAAAGACTAAAGGATATAGGTAGATAAGGATGAATGAAGGGGGCTCTGTCTACACAGCTGTAGTGCAGCCAACATCCTAACTGGGTGCTGACAGTCCAGTGTGGCTGCTTGATGATGCACCTGTCATAACCCCCTCACCCATGCTCTTTAAATAAGTACAATAAACAGATTGGTCCTCAGAGCGAACTTTGGTGAACTCATACATTAGTTTGTCATTAGGACCTAAGCAGAAGGAGTGGAAATTCCTGACGTCTAACCCAGAAAAGCAATTTAAGCAACACCATAATAAATTAAGAATAGAGATCCAAAGTAGACAAGTCAGTAGGCAAAGACTCAGCAAGCCCAGCAACCTGAGTTCAATCCCAGAACCCAGGTACAAGTGGAGAGAGAGAAGTGACTGCAAGAGGTTGTTCACATGTATACTATGGCAGCTGCATGCCCACCCGTATACACATAATATATAAAAATAGATAGATAGATAGATAGATAGATAGATAGATAGATAGATCGATAGATAGATAGTAGATAGGTAGATAGTAGATAGATAGATATAGATACACATAGATAGATAGACAGACAAACAGAAAGACAGACCTCTGACAGCTAGAGCTTAGAAGTAAAGAGAGAAACAATGCAGATTAGCTATGAAATTCATGTGATAAAGACATTGGTGGGCTGATGACAATGTAACAAATGATTGGTGTTTATGAAGGATAATAAACTTATCCTTCTACAAAAAAAAAAAAAAAAAAAAAAAAAAAAAAAAAAAAAAAAAAAAAGACATTGGTGGGAAAGGCCAGATTCCTTGGGCCACTGGAAACTTGGCTTAGAATTTGGACACAACCAGGAAGGAAGATATCCAGATGGTGAGTGGCATCAAGCTGGAAAGGAAGAAAAAAGAGGATGGAGTTGCCAGGGCTTGGACCTGAGATGCAGGGATGAAGTGTGAAGAAGAGGTGTGGGAAGAGAAGCTGAGGAAATGCAGTAAGTACAGAGACGGGCCAGGGCCCCTCTGGTTCCCACATCCTCCAGGAGATTTGGTGATGCAGTGTGAGGCAGGGTGAGTTGAGTATGAGTCAGCTCTGCAAGGTGCTTACTCTGCTCAGATCTACAAGCATTCACCACTGTCCAATGTCTTCAGACCTGGGCTCAAAGGACAACAGAGCAACCACGGTGATAGCCTTGGGCAAAAATGTCTGGGAAAGATTGTGGAAGCCAGGAGAACATTCCAATCATGTCAACACCTCTGCTGGGCTCCCACATCTTTCCCTTGCCCCCATACCTTGGGACTGAGGAATCAAAGCAGAAATGGATGGGCTTGGGAGCCCTCTAAAGGTAGGGACTCAGATCCCGGGGCTGTGCTGCTAATATTTAGTCCAGGATGCCAGTTGGGACACAGGGGCTACGGCATGTCAAAAAGAATTCTGTGGATCTTGACCAGTGGAACACACAGAATGGGCCAGATCCTGTATGCTCTGTGTGTAGAGTTAAGCTGGGGAAATTGTTGTGAGTAGGAAAGGTGACAAAGATGTAATAACCCTTTGGCCCTTCTATCTGAAAAGCGATCCTCAGCATCAGACAGCAATTAAACTTCAAATGCTTCAGCATCGCTTCTATCATCTCCAGTTCCTGCTGAACTAAAGCATGTCATCCCGGTAGGAGAGAAGCTCTCTCAACTCCCCAAGCTTAGGAAACAAGATCCAGCAGACCCCCACCCCTACATTATCTAAGCAGTAAGAATTGCTGGGGAGAGGAGATTGGCCAGCCATTCTGCCTGCAGGTTGTGCAGAAAGCTCCAGGGTTACAGCTTCCTGGGGTTCTTATCCATGCTAGATGGGCTTTGGGGTTGATAAAACTGCCTTTGAGCCACCCCTGCTCCCATAAGAAACCCCTCACTCCCTCTGCTATTGTCACCTCAAAAAACTCACTGGTTCATTACACTGGACTTGAGTGGAATCTTTTCATTGTTCAGCTCTAAGTGCCCTGTAGTCATACTTTCTGGCTCCTTCACTGGACTCTTATTTCGACCACCCTTCCCCCCTCAACCCCCGTTCCTTCCATACCCCCAAAGCTAGGTAAGTGAGAAAGGTTAGAGGGGAAAGGGGGCATAGATCTCTTTAGACTACTGATTAGGGACATCGAGTTCCTTGAGGCAAGTCCAATCTTCATCATCAAGATATCTCCAACCAGCAATCCAGCAAACAGAAAAGCAACAATTCAATAAAAGCAGCAGGGGCAGTAGCGGGGCAGCAGGGGCAGCAGCAATCTCTGCAGCCTCTGCAGCCTCTTAGGGCTCTGACATTTTTACACCCTCTGAAGAGTCTCCAGAATTCCAATCTTAAACTATCATCATCTGGCAGACTCACACCTCTGCAGAGCACAAGACAAATCATAGTTAACTGCTGTGACCAGTCTGAAAGCAGCCCCATGTCCCATACCTGAGAATGAAACAAAAATATACTCACATAACATAACTGGACTTTAAAAGATACCAAGAGTCTCACTACATTGCCTTATCTGGGATGAGTAGACATTTGTCCATGTCTCTCCAGGAAAATCTACATTCTCTTAGCCCGCTTCTAGCAGTCTTATAGCGCCTAGCCCTGGACTGTCATGTCTCCTCAAATGCTTCCTTCTCTGCATGGGCCTCAACATCCCAGAAGGTCTGTCCACAATCAAGGTAGGACTCTAGAAAGTCCAAGTAAAAGGAAAGACCTTGCTCCTAAAATGGGATAAGAAATTGCCAGTGTCCCGTTGCTCTCTGGGCCGTTGAGCTCTTTAAAGCTGTAGCACTACTCAGCTTTGGAAGTCTTGCTGTTTGAAGGAGCTCCAAGGGAAGTGTTATTCATGATTTCTCCCAGGCATTCAGCTCTAGTGCTCTCAAGGTGTTAACAGGGCTTCCTAGGGTCATAGCCACAAGCAGCCAGCTTCCACCTTTCCTGCAAGTCAGGTCGCACTTCCGCTCTTACCCTAGGAGAAGTGTTCTCTGCAGAGGGCAACAGCGTTATTCTTGTAAAAGACAAGGTTACTGTGACTCTGAAGGCTTAGAAGACTGAGAATAATGAAAGAGCAACAGTGCCATAATTAATTAGGGGAAGAATTGAGAGATGAGATGCTTTAACTAACATCTCAGAACCTTAAATAACTTAGATCCATCCTCAAGGCAAAAACCACCCAAATCACTCCCTGCTCCAACAGGGGGCACATCTGTAAAGCTTTAGTCACATTCTCTGGGCTCCACCCAGCCCTACAGCTAGCTAAAGACAGTCTCAGGCAGGATGCCAGGCTCAAAGACCTTGAAGCCCTTGCAACCTGCCTCGCTCTCTCCAGCAGGACTGGCAGGTCCACAAACACACTTACTTACAGTGTAGGGACTGCCTTATGAACAATTAGCCACTGGCCCTTTGTGAGAGGAAGCCTGTTTGAAGTAGAAACTAACTCAATCATCAATAGATCATAGGATACACACCTACATGGAGTACTAAGTAGGCTGAGGCAGGAGGATCATGAGTTCAAGGCCACACTGGGCTATAGGATGTGGTTCTGATGCTAAGGTCCTATTCTCTAATTGGTTCTTGATCTATCAGTAAAGATGCCAGGGGCCAATTGTTGGGCAGAAGGAAAAAGGTGGGTCTTCTGGACCCTCACAGGGGGAGGGGAGGTGATGCAGAGGAAAAAAGGAGTTTTCACCATGTTTCAGAGAGAGGAAAGATGACCAGCCACGTGAGGCCTTGGGAGAAGCAGGGTGTTCGGCTGTTGAGATGGGACTAAAGATAACTAAACAACTGAAGCTGAGGGCAGATTGAGAGGTGCTGAGCTAAGAGTATTGGGAAGGACACAATAACTGTGGGAGATTAGAAGTACCTAGCAATTGAGCTAAGAAGGCAGGTTGAAAATATACTATATTTTTCATCCATAGATCCCAGGGAACCTGGGCAGGGCTGGTAGCATGGTCCACAAAGAGCTTAAAGCAGGGTAGTAAAAAACTACATGCTACACTGGGATACATAATGACCCATCTCAAAAAAAAAAAAAAAGTTCATCTTAACTTACCAACCTACGCCAGCATCTATCTTTGAGATTCTCTCTGAAATGCACAGGTCAGTGCCCTGGTAAGGTTTATTTCAAAAAAAGGACAAGAAATTTGACTTTTAGGTTCTATTACAAGTCTTATTTATCTTATACCTGTACCTCAAATTTGAAAGGAAAGGGGAAATTTGACTCTTAATTGCTTGGCCTTCTGGGTAAACTAACATTATTAATCCCAGCTTGAAGACACATTTAAAAAGTGGAGAAATATTGGTGGGAGGACAGAGTAATCATTCAAAATATTGAGACATACGCTTCCAAATGAGCTGAGTTCACTGGTGACTGTCCCACTTGGGACAGATACCCAGATGATAAAAATACAGAAATAACCCATAAGAATCCAGGTCTTCCAGGAAGCAGAAAAGATGGCATCGCATTTGCAATGATCTTATAGTGAGGGAACACAAGGAAGGAGCGGGGGAAGGGATACTCATCAGATGCTTATGAAGGCTGGCTGAGAAGAAGCTCAGCTTTAGAGCAGAAGGAAGTTTAGCCTAAACCATCATGAAGCCCTTGAGTCAGGTGGGAGGGGTCTCCTGGCCTTGCTTTACGTCCTTGAGACCCTCCTTTGCTGGCTAGGGGCAGCCCCTGTAAAGGAGCGACCTTGGCACAAAGGCAGTGACAGGTGTCACAATGACAGATGTCAGAGGCCAGCAACTGAAGATCTCCATCAGTTATACTCCCAGTACTTGGGGATCCACAAATCCATTTTCAGGTCTCGGATAGCACCTGTTTGGGAGCAGTAGAAAGATGCCAAGCCTGAGAACTGGCGGAGGCTCACAAAAGATAGATTGTGGAGAGAGAAACTGGCTGATGGTCTCCTAGGAGAGCAGCTTGAAGCTGGGTTTGGAAAGGAGAGTGAAAAAAAAATCTGTGTAAAGCTCAGTGAGAGGCTGTACAGAGGACCACTGCAAAACAACCAAGACAGTGGTGTTCAGACACTTGGGAGTCCTCAAAAACACAGATGACTGGTTTTAGCTGTAGGGAAAACATCAATAGAAACTTGTGGAAAGCACAGGCTCATGATACAAGAATTTGAATGTTGCAATGTCAATTAAACACATCTTATAGAAAATATTGTATCTCTTTTTAAATACAAAATGAGGATCTGGAGAGATGGCTTCATGTTTAAGAGAGCTTGCTGCTCTTACAGAGAACCCAGGTTCTCAGTGCCCATCCTGGGTGGCTCACAACCACCTCTAATTTTCTCTCTGTGGAATCTGATGCCCTCTTCTGGCCTCCATGGGTACTGGATTCATAGGCACAAGCCTATGCATAAACATACATCTAATTAAAAAATAAGATATTCTTTAAGGCAACAAGAGAACAAAACATCCTGGAAGGTGCAAGATTAATCAGTGTTTACTGATCAGCTTTACTAACCAGCTGTTGTTGGGTGTGGTGGCCCACACCTTTAATTCCTACAAGTTCAAGCCAGCCTGGTCTACAAAGTGCCTTCTAGGACAGTCAGGGCTGTTACACAGAGAAACATCATCTCAAAAAAACAAAATACACATACAAACAAACAAACAAAACACTAACCAGATATTAGCCCAGTTCTTGCCTTGGCTGTGACAGAGCATCTGCTGCTCTTCTGTTTTTACCAAAGGAAAGGATTAAGTCCCATCTAGAAGAAGGGAAAAATTTGAAAATCACTAGCCACACAAAAGAAAGAACCATGCAACCCAAAGCCAAGAAAGAGTGAGAGGGAGAACTTAGAGCTAATGTACCATGGATCCAGATGTTAAGATTAACAGACAAACTTCATAAAATAACTACTTTCAACACATTTCTAATGATAGAAAAAGATGGATATTAGATATGATAATAAAGATGATTTTTAACATAGCTCATAAACTACAAAAATATTAACTAAATGGATGTTCTCCAATAGAAAAGATAATGTTTGAATTAGGAGCTCATTAGCTGGAGTTGCCAGCAAGTTTAACATGCAGAATAAAGGCCTCTCATCTTCACTGATTGTATTCAATAGAGAGCATCCAAATTGAGGCATGGGAATGAAAAACAATGGAAGAGAACATGTTTCAAAGTTGGAGAATATACAATAGAGACTGAGAATTACTGACAGAACATAAAAGCATCAGGCCTAGGTTCCTAGGATTGACTTCCAAAAGGGAAGAAGAGATTAAACATGCAGGACAGTCAAAGTTCTGCATACCTATAAAAATTGCAAATTCGATCATCAATAGGAGGAAAGGACCTCGGCCTTGTGAAGGTTCTGTGCCCCAGTGTAGGGGAATGCCAGGGCCAATGAGTGGGAGAGGGTGGGGTGGCAGGCATGGGGAGGGGGGAGGCAAAAGGAGTTTGTTCTTGTTGTTTTTGTTTGTTTGTTTGTTTGTTTGTTTTTTGGAGGGGAACCTGGGAAAGGGAAAATTTACATGTAAATAAAGAAAATATCTAATAAAAGAAAATCCATGGTCTAGAAGGAGGGAAGAAAAAGAGTGGGACAGAGCAAAAGATTAAGACAAGATGGCAGGAGTATTTCCATGACTGATGGAAGACACACATGGAGAGAAAAAGCAAGCACACTAACACTAATGAAAACCAGAGAGACAGACAGAGAAGAAGCCTTACAACCAGTTAAAGGCATGCTCCAATTTACATTTGAAACATCCCCAACAGGGTGGGCCTCAGTCCTCACCCCATGAGAAACCCCATTTCCTACACCCAGG
>JADRCD010203275.1:0-30551 GCA_019843815.1 Montemys delectorum
GAGAGGTTCATGAGATGTGAGGACTTACATCCACATAGAGAGGTTCAGGAGATGTGAGGACTTTGGGGCTGGGGATGCATTCTAGCTGCTTGGTGTTTGTGTTTGTGAGTTTGTTAGAATAAATTTGTTTTTTATTAAAAGCTCTCTTGTGAGTAAATACACAACAGTTCATTGTCACTCACTGCCACAGTGTCCAATTAGTGTAGCCATGGGTGATGCCTGCTGATTAGAAGTTAGATTAAATGAATGTGGTGACAAATATCTATAGTCCTAGCACAGAGGAGGTGGAGGCAGGAGGATCAGGGTATTTAGATTATCCTTGAGTATAGAGCATGTTTGAGGTCAACTACATGAGACTTTATCTTAACAAAGTAAAACAAGCAAGCACAACCACAAGCAGGGGCATGGTGCTCACTACATAAATATGAGAACCTGAGTTCATAGTCCAGCACCATAGTAAGAGTCAGGCACAGAGGTGTACACTTGAATTCCCAGTGATGGGGCTGGGCTAACATGGGAGACTTGCTGGCCAGCTAATCTAGTTGGATTCAGTGAGAAACCCTGTCTCAAAAAAAAAAAAAAAAAAAGGTGGAGAACAGTTGAAGATATCTGACATTAACCTCTCTCTCTGTATGTACAGTGTGTGTGTGTGTGTGCACATATACTATTTTTACTTTATGTGTATTGGTGTGTTGCCTACATGCATATCTGCCTGGTCCTGCCAAAGGCCAGAAGAGAGTGTCAGAACCCTTGGAACTGGAGCTACAGGTGGCTATGAGCTGCTATGTGGGTGCTGGGGAACTGAACTCATGTAATTGGCAAATGCTTCAAGTTCTTTTAACCACTAAGCCAACTCCACAATATTCGTATTTTAAGTACTTAAAACCTACATATATGTGTTCGGCAGTTACTATATATGGGTAGCTTGCAGAAAGTGTTTTGTTTTGGTTTGTTTTTTTGTTTTTTGTTTTGGACAGGGCTACTCAAAACATTCCAGGCCAGAGAAAAAGAGAATCAAGTTGATCAGCCTCTTGCTGCATTTTACAGAGGGTTTCTGTGTGCATTAGTTGTTGAATAGCAATGCTTAGGGGTACCTAGTATCCCCAAGGGCCTGTGAGGAAAGCTATGTGAATAGAGACATTCTCTCCTGTTTTAGATTTTTATGTTATGTGTATTGCGTGTTTTTCTGCTGTTTATCTGTGTACCACATGCATTCCTGGTGTCTGCAGAGACCAGAAGAGGATGTTGGAAATGGGGTTGCAAACAGGTGGAAGCTGTCGTGTGAATGCGGTGAACTGAACTCAGGCCCTCTGGAAGAGCCAGATGTATTCACAACTACTGAGCCATCTCTCCAGCCCCACTGCTCCATATTTCTAGCTACATTTTCATATGAAAATGTAAAAATGGGGATAAGGGAATACACAAAGAATGTTAATTATCGAGGCTATAGACTGAGAGAAATGTGCATTTCAAGTCTAGCATTTCTGTTCTTTATATTAATGCTCAAATCCATGCACCAGTGATTTGTTATAGTAATGAAAATGCAGGCTGTGCAAGTCTGTGCACATGAATGCTGGGGCTGTCCCTGGTCATTTAGAGTGCATAGATGAGGGACATTGTAGTGTGTGAGAGCAGCAGTGATCTGAGGTGGAGTACATGTTTATAACACAAACATATGCACATTTTAATTTTGCTCCAGTAATGTTTAGCTGTTTTAGGAAAACATATGTCTAGCACTTTTAGCTTTTCTAAGTCTTAACTGAAACTAGATTCACTTTCTCCCTAAAGGGCTCTCAGATCCCTGGAGATCTCAAAGCAGGTTATGCATCAGAGCCCGGGTTGGCCCTGTCAAATTTGCTGCTGCATTAGTTATAATTCAGATCATGATTTTGGATACTTATACGTATATGAATGGTAAGTCTGCAGATGTACACAAAGGAAAATCAGTTGGAAAGGCTTGTATATCTTGCACGGTGCCAGGCATGTTTACTTCATGCCCTGTGCAGCATAAAGTATGTAATGAACACAGACTAGGTTGAGCTAGTAGGGAGAGATAGCCCACAAAGGAACTCCAAACACAGAGAAGGCTCACATGTTTAAGGTTTAATTTTTTAAGTTTCAAATGGTGACTTAAGGGTAAAAATTTCTCTTTTACTTTGAGACTTAATTTTAAAATCAGAAGCTTCCTTAAAATGCTGACGTGGTGTGTTACTGCCTTGTTGACAATGTTAGGGAACCACAGAAATCAGTGTTGACTGGATTTATGGGCACCATAGTAGCCATTGATTTTTTAATTATAAAAATTCAACCAGAAATTCAGAGAAAATAGTCTAATGAAGTCCCCTATCACCCAGGTGTGATGGTTGTCACAGCTGCGCTTGCTTACTGCCTTGTTCTCCTATGCCTGAGATCGTCCCCGTCACAAGCATCTCTGAAACCATGGACAAGCATGTCATTTGTTTCCAATAAAATAACAGTTTTAGTATCATCTGATGCACAATCAGACCTCTTTGACTATTTTGAAGTATCTTTTTAGAATTTAATTTTAAGGACTCTGACAGAAACACACTCCATATATTATAGTTATAGTTCTCGCCTCTGTGTAAGGCAAACTTACGATTTTAGGAAACTTGTAGAATTGGGTTCTACCATCATCACAATCCATTTTCCCTTGATATGTCTGTGTGTGTGTGTGTGTGTGTGTGTATGTGTGTGTGTGTGTGTGTGTGTGTGTGCGTGCGCACGAATGCAAGACAGAAGTCAGTCAGCCTGTAGTGTAATTCCTTAGGAACTGTCCATTTTGTTTTACAAGACAGGGTCTCTGTCTGGCACCAAGGCTCACTAGTTAGACTAGTCTGACTTGCCATTGAACTCCAGGGATCCACTTTTTTAGCACTGGAATTAGTAGTGTGTGCCACAATGCCCAGATCTTTATGAGTTCTAGAGCTTAACTCAGGTCCTCATGGTTTCATGCCAAGACTGCCAACAGAACAGTCTCCCCTGGCACCTCTGCTTTTCAGACATTTCCTTCAGCCTAATCGTATTCAATACCTGCTCCTTCCACTAGGCTGAGGCCAGCACTGATTTGCTTGTTCCCCCTCCCCTGTATATAAGTGTGTGTACAGCATTATGCATTTGTGTTCACACGTGTGTGCATGCATACTTGGAGACTGGAGGTTGACACCAGTTATCTTCCTTGATCACTCTCCACTTTATGCACTGAGGGAGGGCCTTACTGAGCTTGGAACTTGCTGTTTTTGAAGCCTGCCTCACTAGTTTGTTTTGGGGGTTCCCTGTAAGGCCTCCTCGCTCACTCAGCTTTCACATGGGTTCTGAGGATTTGAACTCTGATCCTTACGTTTGCACAGCCAGCACTTTACAGACTAAGCCATCTTCATGGCTCTTGATTTGCTTTCTATTTGCAAAAAAATTTCCCTTTTTTTGGAAATTACATATTTTAAGTTTTTTTTTATTATCTAGAGTTGTTTCCCCCTCCCTTTCTCTTATTGTTACTTCCCTAAACTATCTTGTTTTTTTTGTTTTTTGTTTTTTTTTTTGTTTTTTTTTAAAGATTTATTTATTATTATACATTAGTACACTGTAGCTGACTTCAGACGCACCAGAAGAGGGCGTCAGATCTTGTTACGGGTGGTTGTGAGCCACCATGTGGTTGCTGGGACTTGAACTCAGGACCTTCAGAAGAACAGTCGGGTGCTCTTACCCGCTGAACCATCTCACCAGCCCCCCCCCCCCAAACTATCTTGTATTCTTTAACTTGCTCCTCTGTCCTCCCTCCACACCCTTTAAAATTCTGGTAAATAGAATTTAACTACAGAGCAGCACTGAGCAATAGAAAATTTGCAATTATGTAAATGTTCTTTATCTGCATTGTCTACTGACTACACTTGGCTCTGGAGCCCTTTGAAATAGGGCTACTGTGATGGAGAACTTGAGTTTTACATTTTAAATTGAGAGTGCTGAGCGGCAGCATAGTTATTAGGCGGCCTTGCACCTGAGGGTCTTGCGTTGAGCCCAGCGTTTGGGGCATGGACGATCCCTGAAAGGTGCCATGTGCTCCTTGTGGTATCGCATCACTTTAGGAAGCAGATAGTGTTTGCTTGGGCTTCTCTTAGGGATAGAGGGGGTTCATGTGACGACAGTCTAATCTCCATTGTAACAGTTCCCTATTAGGATTGTACTTACTGGGTTCAGTCATTTATGAACGTCATCTGAAACAGCTATTTTACGAGGCGTTGCAAAATACTAATTTTCTTCTATTATCTCTTATTCCCTTTTCTTCCTTTATCAGCCAATATTCTTTTATTTATTCCACTTGGGCAGGCGTTAAACTCCTGCGTTTTCTACCTCTGCTCCTTGAATGCTGTGGTGGTAGGTGTGTATCACAATGGCTAACTCCTAACAGTTTTAGCAAAGGACTTTGTTCCATCAAGTAGGAATATTTGTCTGTCCTAAGGTAACTATTGTTTTGGGACGAGCAGGACAGATACTTATTTTTTGCTTTTTAGCTACCATTCTTTTAGAGTAACGTGTGCCCTAGCGTGGTGCTCAGTGCACTGGTGTTTTGTTTTCTGCATCATTACGAACTCAGAGCATTTACATAGTGTGCAGTAGTCAGTTTTACTTATTTGCTTTTTATGAGTAAAGTATCTCATCTTTGGCTAATAGGAGCTCTATATGTTAACGTCTATGTTCTTTTGATAAAACCAGGGGGAACACTGACTATTTAGGAAATGGAAATAAAATCCATAGAGATGTCAATGGAATGGTGTTAGCACAACAGACAATCTCTAGTGTTGGCAAGGATGTGGTGAAGTCAGAAACGCTGTGGACTATGGGTAGTAACATGAAATAGTGTAACCAATATACAAAATAGTATGAGGTTGCCATCCTGGAACTCACTCTGTAGACCAGGCTGGCTTCAAACTCACAGAGATCTGCCTGCCTCTGCATCCCAAGAGTGCTGGGATTAAAGGTGTTCACCAACATACCCAGCCCTAAAGATTTATTTATGTATTTTATGTATATGACTGTTTCTTGCACATACATCTGCACTCCAGAAGAGGGCATTGGATCCTACAGGACGACAGCTGTAGATGGCTGGGAGCTGCCGTGTGGGTGCTGGGGATTGAGCTCAGGACCTCTGGAAGAGCAGCCTGTGCTCTTAACTGCTGAGCCATCTCTCTAGCTCTAGTACAATGTTATTAACGTTATTAAAAGTAGAATTGCCACATGGCCCAGCAGTTCTCCTTATGGCTGTATACTCAAAAGGGTCAAAAGCAAGCTTTTGATAAGATATTTATATACTGTAATCAAAATTGTTCACAACATTCAAAAGTTAAAAGTAGCCCTAATGTTCATCAGTGGATGAAAAGAAAAACCAAATGTGGTGTGCATTTACACAAACACATACATACACCTGCACACACACTGTACATGTATATATACACACAATGGGATATTATTCAACATAAAGAGGAAGGAAATTCTGATGCCTCATACAACACAGATGAACCTTGAGAGCATCGGACAGATGCTATGTGATTCTTCTATGGAAGAAGGTGCAGTAAGATACATAGAGACAGGAAGTAGAATAGTGGCTGCCAGGGTTAGGTGGACAGTGGGGAATTAGGGTTTAGTGATTAATGAATTTCAGTTAGCAAGATGAAAGTAATTCTGTGAAAGGATGGAAATGGCAAAGTGGTACATTTTATTTTTACGTGTTTTTAAACTATAGGTTTAAAAATAATTTTTAATTCTTTAAAAATTTCCTACTATTCATTCCCCTTTCCCAGCTCCTCCTAGACCCTCCCTATCTCTCAATTTCATGTTCTTTTCCTGACTTTAAAAAATTCATTGAATTTACTTAATTTTTTTGAGACAGGATCTCAGTGTGTAACTCTGGTTCTCCTGGAACTCACTGTGTAGACCAAACTTGCCACTATCTCCCAAGTGCTGGGGTTAAAGGCATGTGCCACCACATAAACAGAATTATCTATTTTAACAGCTGAGTTGTAATTTTTGATTTTCCATTCACTTTAGCTATTTAAATAATAATATAATATAAACAAATGTGATACATATATTCTTGTTTTTACACAAATGATAACATTCACTTCTGCCATTCTATATATTAAATTCTCATATGATATACATTGAAGGTGGTATCTTCTCTTTTGGCATATGCTAAGTCAGTGCTTTTTCACTGTGTTATATTCCTAGCTCTCCCATTGTCTCTAAATTAAAAATTTTTTTTTGAGAAAATATCTTGTGCCAATGCTGGTCTCAAACTTGTGATCCTCTTGCTTTAGCTTCTGAAGTAGCTAAGATTATAGGTGCATACCAGCATGCCAGACACCTGCTTTTGTACATTAGTACATAAAGGATTTCTTATATTTTTACAGAGTGTATGTGTATAGTATAATTACTTAAGGCTCCTATTAATGAGTATTTAGGTTGCTTTTGGTCTACTTCCTATAATAATTTTGTAGTGTATAATCTTAAATGCGTGATTGTTTCATATATTTGTTAAATAATTCTTAGAAGAAGGCTAAAGCTTTGCATTTAACTTTTTTGATAATGCAAAATGTTTTGATAATGAAGGACGTTAAACAGTTTATAGTCTGAACAGCAACTTAGTGAGAATTTCAGGTTGTCAGTGACTTAGGATGACTTTCAAAGTTTCAGTCTTTGAGGAAAAAAATAGCTGAGGAGGGTTAAAAAAAAACTTTTATTTTTAGCCAAGGGCTAGAGATGGTCCAGCAATAAAGAGCACTGGCTGCTCTTCCAGAGGACCCACATGGCAGTTCACAACTGTTTGTAACTCCAGTTCCAGGGGAATCTGACACCTGCACAGTGACAAGCATTCAGGCAAAGCACCAACCAATGCTCATACAAATAAAAATAAAAATGATGACAGAACAACGTTGAGATTCCATCGTAACACCTGTTAGAATGACTGAGGTAAAAACAATAGTGGCAGCTCATGCTGGCGAGGGTGTGGAGGGAAGGGAACACTCCCCAGTGCTGGTGGGAGGGCAAACTTGATGACGAATTCTCAGATAATTGGGAATCAATTTACCTCAAGACCCAGTTATACAACTCCTGGACATATACCCAAAGGATACTCCATCGTACCGCAGAGACGCTTTCTCAACCATATTCATAGCATATTTACTCATAATAGCTAGACAGTGGAAACAATCTAGATGTCCTTCAGCTGGAGAGTGGATAAACAAAATGTGGTACATTTACACAGTGAACTATTACTCAGCTGTTAAAAACAACGAGATCATGAAATTTGCAGGCAAATAGATGGATCTAGAAAATATCATCCTGAGTGAGGTGACCCAGACCCAGAAAGACAAACATGGTATGTACTCACTTACACGTGATTATTAGCCATAAAGTACAGGATGACCATGTTACAGTCTAGAGACATAGAGAAGCTAAGTAACAAAGAGGGCTCAAGGGAGGACATATGGATCTTCCTGTGAAGGGGACATGGAATAGACTTTGTTGGTGGACAGGGGGAGGGATGTCTTGTAAGAGGGATGGATATGGGAACAGGAGGGATCAGGTTGGGAGAGGATGTACTTGGTAAACATCCCTACTGAAAGATTACTTGAATAAAAACAAAGAAAAACTCAGTTTTCGAAAAATAAAAATAAAAATACATATATATACTAATGCCCTGTTAAAGCCCCCCTAAAAGAATTGCCAAGGAATTCACATAATCCTAAGGGCCAGGCTGAGTTCATTTCCAAATGTTGTTCTCAGAACCTTTTTTTTCCTTCAGCTCTGACTTCTGATTGGGTTCCATCCTCAGGTATGTTCTTTCTCTTGGTTCTAGGATGGCTGTAACAGTTCCAACCTATATGTTTTCAGCCCCACCTGTCTTTCTCTCAGGATTCTACACAATAATATTGTCAATTTCAATAAATCTAAGATATTAGTCTCTTTCTATAAGTGAATATTCCTGGGGAAATGATGCACAGGTCAAACCAATTAACCCAGTTCTGAAGTTTCACTCATATCATGTAGATGGAGAAGCAGGGAGAGACATTGTCTAGAAGCAGTTTGAGGTTGAAAGGGCAAAGAAAAGAGGGAAGGAGAAATAAATGCATGGTAGTCTAATACCAAACACAGAGACCCGCACCTGACATGTGCTTTTTATTATATCCATTTGCTAGGAATTGGTTTTTGTAGATGTGACTTCATTTTCACAATATCTCTGTGAAATAATAATTTTCCCTTCTGTTTTTCAATCAAAGGCACAATGTCAAAGAGGTTATAGGTCAACGTCTGGATTCATATCCCTTGGTGGTCATTGCTAAAACCATACTTCAAGCTGAAGTATTTCAGAATCTTAGGGCAGTGCTTTAGCCACTCCCCCTCTTTCATATTCAAAACACTGATCAATCGCTGCAGCATTGCTGAAAATGCTTATTATCTTTTTAAGTGATTATTCTGAGGATCGAGGTGCTCATCTGGATGTGTTTATGAAATGACTAGTTACATCGCTTTAAGCGTATTCTTTGTATAGGATCACATGGGACACACTAACTCACTCAGTATTTGTTGTGCCTGTTATAAGCCAGGGACTGCTTGTTCTGTGAACTAAGGATAAAGTAATGAACAAAACATGTTACTGTCTCAGGGTGCATTGCATCCTAGTATAGACAAAAACCAAAGAGGTAGTAATATCTGGTGAAAATGAAGATTCTCTTTTAATTTTGGTTATCAAGAGGGCTTGTCTTCACTAGGGATACTATTGCTATAATGAAGCAAAATTCCAAAAGCCTGGTGGTGGGGGTCGATTATTTGGCTTATGTATTCTAAATTGCTGTCTGTTGAGGAAAGACAAAGCAGGAACTCAAACCAGGCAGGAACCTGGAAGCAGGAACTGATACAGAGGCCAGGAGGCTACTGCTATTGGCTTGCTCAGCCTGCTTTCTTATAGCACCCAGGGTTACAGCCCAGGGATAGCACCACCCACAATAGGATGGGCCCTTCCACACCAATTACTAGTTTTAAAAATGCCCTATAGGTTACCTATAGCCTGATTTCATGGAGGCATTTTCCTCAGTTGAGTTTTCCTTCTCTCAGATGACTTTAGCTTGTGTTGAGTTGACATAAAATTAGTCAGCGCAAGCCTCAAGCCTTTAGAGGCATTTGCTGGTGTAGGCAGAACCATGACATTTCACTTGTAATTTGCCAAGGGTTGACTGTGGTAACAATAGAGAGCTAAATAGATTAACTCTTTAAAATTAGTCAAATGGTAAGGATAGCTGAATCAAGTGAGATTCAGTAGTATTCAAGATATCTTTTCCTAAGATTCCTGCATTGGTTTTAGAAACCATTCTCTAGCCTCTCCCAGTCAGGATCATCCCTGGATGTATACAGCACAGTGAGCTCTAGAGCAATCATTCTCAGAGTGGCTTGTCTGTGAGTCCTCTTTCAGGGGGCATGGGGTGCGGGGACAAGAAGTGTACCCTAAGATGACAAAGGTTCTCTACTCAAGGTGTGACCATTTGCTCTGATGGTTCAAAAACAATGGAAGAGATTGAGCAGCTCATGTTTAAAGTGGCTCAGCACTATGCTGCCACCCTGTGCTAGCAGTGATTGTATTTCTGTTAGCATCTGTACAATGAGAGGAAAAATGTTTAAGGTGGTTTCTGATGTCTCAACTCTGTGAACATCTTTACCATATTCTGAATGGTGAAGAGGAAGCCTTCGTAAAGCGAGCACATCATAGTCCATGGCTCTGTATGAGTGACCTGTGAACCAGCTGCCCTTTTCTTGAACTGCTGTTACTTAAATCAGCTGACAGACAAGTAGTGGTTATTCAGAGTGGAAAATCTGGCAGACATCTCCAAAATGAAGTGATCTTTCATCAAAATGTTAGGGAAAAAACAACTGAAGGTATTGCTGGTATTACCTCTCAAGTAAAAATTAGGAATTTAGGATACGAACCAACACTGAGCTTGACAGTGCCCTAACATCTAAAGACTTCCTGATGAAACTGGTGGTCACAGTAATTGATGTGATTTAAGAATATGGTGTAATGAAATATTGTTTGGAAGAGTTGTGTTGGTCAATGAACTAATAATTCCCGAATACTAGCACACAGTAGTGGGAGATCTGTCTAGAGCCCAAGATGAGGACTGCTTGCCGACCTAGCGTGCACCTGGCCTGGGGCTGAGCCCTCCTCGTGCTGAGAAGTGGCCCAAACAGGAAGGCCGAAGCTCACAATAAACTCCGATAGTTAGTGTTTTCCTCCCTCCCTTCCTCCCCTCTCTCTTTCTTCCTTTTCTTCTTTCTTTTTGACAGGATCAGGCAGCCAGTTTGTTATGTAGGCAAGAAGGACCCTGATGTCTCAAAGCTCCTGCTGCCACCTCTCAAGTGCTAAGAGTATAGGAGTATATCTTCACACATAGCTTAAATATGCTTCCAAGTGTGTAGATGGCCATAATAAGGAGTCTGAATCTATTTTCAGATTGCCTTTTGTTTATTTTTAAAGCTGACTATCTGCAGCTATTCAGAATAGCAAAATAATATCTTGTTTCCCTCTACACACACATACATGGCTGGATTTACTTTATTTCAGTAAATCAACATACCTTGACAAATTGGAGTCAGGCTCATTTATAAGGTTCAAGCTGTCTTCTATTACAGCACTATTCTCTCTCAAGCTGTCTTCTGTTATGGCAGTATTTCTCTCTCTCTCTCTCTCTCTCTCTGTATGTGTGTATGTGTGTTTATGTGTGTGTGTGTGCTGTGTGTGTATGTGTGTATGTGTGTATGTATGTGTATGTGTGTGTATGTATGTGTGTGTATGTGTGCGTGTGTATGTGTGCATGTGTGTGTATGTATGTGTGTGTGTGTATATGTGTGTGTGTTTGTAGGGAAGGTAAAGAAGGGATTACTTTAATTAAAAATTTACATGTATTTATTTTGTGTGTATGTGTGCAGGTGCAGAGACCAGAGGACAATGTGTTTCCCACCTTCCCACCATGTGGGTCCTGGGGATTGAATTCAGGTCACTGGGCTTCATGGCAAATGCTTCTACTGGCTGGCCCCAAATTAAGGTTATTTTAAATAAATGTTAGTTATATTAACAAATAATATGATTATTCTCATGATTTTAAAGTGAATGAATAAATGCTTTTGAGAATTATCACTTTTAACTTTTACTACTGTACATATTCATATAATCCATATCTTTGGGACTCTAAATTTTTAGGGTACAAATAAGTTTGATAATTCATCAAACTAAGAACTGCTCCCACTGAAGCTTTTTCTTTGCTTCAGTTAAATACTAGTCTCTGTTCTCTGTTTTTGTGCTTTGTAAAACAAATTAAAGAGTTTGGAGGGTGGATTTGTAGGCCCATTCTGGTTTTCAAAGCTTGATTTCTGATAAACCTTGAAGAAAAATGAGAGGATTTGGTTTCAGAAGTAGACAGGAGCCTGTGTAGGCTGGGAGTGCCAGGTGTGCGCTGCAGCAGACCACTCTGGCCCCGGGAGCGGAGCGGCTCCTTTTCTCACCGTGTGGGATTCCTTCTGACTTCAGGCTTGGTCCTTTGGGCTGTTGATGTGAGCAGGAGACTCTCTTGAGTCCCTGGCAGATGGCCACAAAGTCAGAGACCATGACTGAAAGTGTGCTTGCTGGAAATTGGTTTCTGGGTGCATTTTTTCCATGTAGAGCTAGGTACTCTCACTACTCTCACGTGGAATAGGTTGAGCTGGCTTTCCTGGGAGCCTCAGGTGTCCTAAGCGGTTTTGTTGTTATTTTTAAGTTTAAAATTAAACCATATGTTTCTAACTTGGACTACCTTCTGTGTAAGGGGAGGTTCTGATGCTAACATCCTGTTCCCCAATCAGTTCTTGATTTGTTGGTAAAGAAAGCCATGGGACAATTGCAGGGTGGAAGGTAGGGGCGGGACTTCTGGGTGGGGGTGGAGTGGAGGGGCAGAAGAGGGACACAAGGAAGGAGAAGTTTCTGCCATGCCTTAGAGGAGGAAGAGCGCAGCAACCACATGAGGCTGGGGCCTGTGGTTACTGCTACAGGCAGGTGGCCAAGGATGTTTGGCAGGGGCTAAGTAGGACTAGCCACTAAGTTTAGGGCAGGTGGAGAGACAGAGATAATAAATTGGTAAGGGTACACTTTTCCAGGTGGGAGATATCAGTGCCCAGTAATTGTGCCAAGAAGGCATATTGTAAAGTAACAAACTGTGTGTGTGTGTGTGTGTGTACGTGTGTGTGTGTGTTTTATCGGCAGATTCAAGGGTCGGATTCAAGGGTCTCAGGTACGAGCTGGTAGCGTGGTCAACCCTTGGAGCAAAAGCAGGCAGAGCAAAAGGGAAGACAGAGGGGCTGGTGGCTCAGCCAGTCCTGGGAAAGACAGTAGTAGTAAAACCACTCCAACACTCCTGCTTTAAAAATAACTTTAACAGCAGGGTTGAATATTATAACAACAAGCAAAATTAAGGACAGTTTTGCAGTGATAAAATGGACTAATTTTGCTTCTTTCAAGACTTTAAAAAATTATTATTTATTTTGTGATAGGCAGGGTACCACAGTGTATCTGTGTGGGTAACAGGGCAACTGGAAGAATTTCCATGAAATCAAGCCCATGGGTAATACTTTGAAATACAACAGATATATCCAGAGTCTCAAATTTTAGAAAATCACATTATATTCCTTGGGCCACTAGCATTTGAAAAAAAATTTCTACAAACTTGTCTATTTTCTGGTTAAACTGGTCTCATCACTGTTTCTGAAAAGCTAACTTGTAATTTTGAAGACACCATGGATAAAAAAGAAAAAAGAAACTCCCACTAGTAACAGATGTGAAATTACATTAGATAAATATAATCATTAGTTTCAGTCTCACCCTGGTTAATTTGTTTGTGGAAATGTGCAACCCATTATTCATTAGATAATTTTTCACACATTGATTAGGAAGCCATGTCGAATTGTGACCCTGCGTGTGTGGGTTTACCTATTTTACAATGAAGTATACCATTTACAATTGTGGAAATGGGGGACAAAATGTTTATCTCAAGCTGATTTTGTGCCAATAAATAAAGTAAATCAATAGCCAGTGAAGTGTGAACAACATTTCTCTGCTGTATAATATGGTTTTGGGGGCAATTTGACATGCTACAAGGGGAAACAAGGGTCCTGAACAGAAAGGGAATAAAAGCAAATCAGGCTGGTAGCCATGATTGAAGGCCTAGATGTTTCTATACTTCGGCAGCTTTAAGATGTGAAAAATAATGCACATAAAATTATAAAAATATTGAGGCAACTCTCCCCCATATTTATAAACACTCCTTCTCATAGCTGAACTTGATTTTATTGGTCATGCACTCTATACCTGTGACAAATCTTTTCTATTTTCTATTTGATCTAATTTAGTACACAAATTCAAGTATCTTTAAACCATTTAGAGTAAATAAAGTGCAAACACCTTAAATTTCAAATAGATTTTATTAGTCCTCCCTAGGACTCCATGTGAATGTTGCTTTGCAGCATCAGAGAGCTACGAAAGTAAAACAAAATAAAACAAAACACAAACATTTCTCTGCCCAGGGAAGAGCTTCAAGGAGAACCCTCCATTTCCACATTTCTCCTCTCTCTTATGGAAACAGGAGAGGTCTGCTGTGTCTAAGTTCATGAATCTTCTAACCACTGAAGGGGAGTGGAGAAATAAATGTGTTTCTAAAGTCTGTGTTCTTGAACTTTAGAACCACAGACGTTGAATTCTAAACCACTGTGAAACCAACACATTTTCCTGAAGCAAGGCAGGCTGCATTCATTTAATTAATGGTAATTACAAGCAGTTGCCCCTGAAGAACAGGCAGTGATGGGGGGTGCTGCACTGCCATAGGAGGGAGCAGCTTGGGCTGTTTGTTCTCTATCATTGTTCTGGTCCTCTTGGTCTGGAGTCACAGCTGGGAAACCTGCAGATTCAGGGGATAAATGGCTCCTGGTATCACAGAAACAGCATCTGCTTCCCAAGAATGTTACTTCCTTGATAATTTCTGTGTACTACTACTAGAATTTCTAAAAGGTCATAGACCATCAAATTTTTTATAATGTATGCTGACATGTAGTGTATTTATCTGTATATGGTGGCATGATTAGTGGGAAGTCCCACATATCATCTCTACATCTATCTGTATATTGAGACTCCTTATTTTTACTCAAACATGGTTTCAGTCTAGTGTAGATTAGTGTCTAAAACCTAGATTTTTGGCAAATTTTATTATGTTATGAATAACATAAAGACCTGTAATCTTTAATTTCCCATTTGGGTACATATCAGCAGAAGTCTAAGGACTTAGGAGACGGAGGTAGGTGTCAGACTGAGCATCTGGCAGTGGGTGAGTTGGAAGGAGGGTTAGGCTGAGCGTCAGGTATGCATCTTAGTTCTGCCCCGAGTCCTGAGGCCTTACACAAATAGTCACATAGTACAGTTAAGCAAGTCAAACATTTACCAACTATAAACAGACCTTTATTTTCAGGGTCAAGTGAGAGGCCTGGTGCCTGACCTACCTGAGTTTGAGCCCCAGGACCTACAGGGTGGAAGATGACAGCTGACTCTCAAGTTTATTCTGACCCCAACATGCATGTGCCATGTGCACAGAGCCATGTGCATATGAGTGAGAGCACATACATGCACTAACATGCAAATAAGTTAATGTAGAAAAATTAAAAGTTGGACTGGAGAGATGGCTCATTATGTATACAAAGCAATGAACAGGAAGGTAAGGGTCAGACTATGAGTTATAGAAATGGAATCCAGCATTCAAAATGACTGCCCCAAGTCATTCCTCAATTTGTACAAAGGTCCTCCCACAAACAAATATCTGGCCATAACCATAAAGTAAAACCCAGTACAGACTTTTCTCTCCTAGAATTCCTGCCTTGTAAAGCAGCCCTGTGACCCAAGCTGAAACTTTCAGAGTCCTTCCTTTAGGATGCTGGCCAGAACCTAAGCAAGCTTTCCCTAACAAGGAAGCCAAAGGGGATTCTTATTCTTTCCTGAAGCCCCAACCCCACCATGTGGCCGCTTCCTGTCATGTGGTGGACCTCTGTGTAGTAACTCAAATTGCGTGGCTCTTGAATTCACTTCTTCATTCTCCTCACTCTGGACAACTGCAGACATTTAAAGCTTGCCTGCCCTGGGTAGGGGTGTCTTTGAAATACTAAGAAAATTATTTTCAAGTTAAAAGATTCCATCTCACTCCAGTTAGAATGTCTACCAACAAGAATACCAGTAACAACAAACTCTGATACAGGTTTAGACCACAGGGAGCCCCAATATACTGTTGGTGGAAATGTAAGCTAAGGCAGCCACTTTGGAATAAGTCTGGAGATTTCTCAAAAAGCAAAAACAAACAAAAAAATAAACAAATAAAAAGTAAAAACAAACAAGCCAGACAAAACCCTGCCATAACACAAAACCCCACAAAACCAGCTAGCTGTACCACTCTTGAGCATATCCCCAAATGACTTTCTGCCCTATAACACAGATACATACACATTTGTTGTTCACAGCTGGGAGTCCTATTCACAATAGCTAAGGAATAGCCTAGATGCGCAATAATGGACGAATGGAAAATAAAGATGCATACACATAATGGAACATTACTCAGCTATGAAGAAAAGTGAAATTATGAAATTTGCAAGAAAATGGATGGAACTGAAAAAATTATTCTAAAGGAGGTAATCCAGTCCCTAAAGGGCAAATGCCACATCTCACCTCTTAGTGAGGATCCTAGATTCAGCACTTAAATGTCTGTGCAAGCCAGGAAAAAAGGAAGGGAGGTAATAGTGGGGGGACTTCCTAAAGGGAAGGGGTAATACAATATTGATAAAAAGAAAGAAAAAGAGAACTGATACTGTGGGTGGAAAAGTTCAGCCAGGGCGGGAGGCAGGAGGATTGGACAGATCAGGCTGGGGGTGGGAGTGGGTGGGAGCAGCAATAGCTGGAATAAAGGGATATAAAGAAATCATTTGGAAAGCAAAACATGCCCACCTGTGCAGCAGCAGTTTGACTGATGGAGGTTGGAGCGGGGCGGGGGTGGAGGGAGGAACAGGCAACTGCCTTCTGAATGGATTCAGTTCCCACTCCATGGGAGTCTTAGGCAGGGACATTTATTCCTGATGTCTAGCTAAGCTAACCTAAGGAGAGCAGCATATTGCCTTCTAAACACTTACATCTATGCTCAGACAAAAGCAGCTTGTAACTTTCATTACAGGAGCCCCTCCTTACAATCAATAGTGGTGAATGCAGAGACCTACAGTTGCCCTAGATAGAGAAAAGATGTGGGCCCATCCTTAAGCAAGCCACCTAACCACCCACTCTAAAGCTGAGGAAACATTTTGGAAGAGGGAATAGGAAGCATTTAAGAGCTAAAAGAGAGTAGAAGACATAAAATAGTATTCCCTAGACTATGTGTGACTGCTGTCATTAACTCCCATGGACTGTACTTACTTTCTTTGGGCCCAAACAAGACCAGTCCTGTCAGGAGTCAGTCACAGAAGGGAGAGGGGCTCACAGGGACCTATACATTATCTCTGACTATCAATCTATTGGCTATCAAGAGATTCTGGAAACAGGAAATCACTGTCTTCGATTATATATCCTCTACTGAGCCCACAAGAATTTTTTTAATTAGATATTTTCTTTATTTACATTTCAAAAGTTCTCACCTTTTCTATTTTCCCCTCCGAAAAACACCCCCTATTTCCTCCCCCTCCCCCTCTCCCTGCTCACCAACCCACCCTCTCCCACTTCCTGGCCCCTGGCATTCTCCTTCACTGGGGCATAGAACCTTCACAGGTCCAAGGGCCTCTCCTCCCATTGATGACCAACTTGGCCATCCTCTACTATATATATGCTGCTGGAGCCATGAGTCCCACCATGTGTGCTCTTTGGTTGTGGTTTAGTCCCTGGGAGCTCTGGGGGTACTGGTTAGTTCATATTGTTGTTCTTCCTATGGTGCTGCAAACCCTTCAGGTCCTTGGGTCCCATCTCTGACTCCTTCATTGGGGACCCTGTGCTCAGTCTAATGGATGGCTATGAGCCTCTATTTCTGTATTAGTCAGGTACTGGCAGAACCTCTCAGGAGACAGCTATATCGTGCTCCTGTCAGCCAGCACTTGTTGGCACCCACAATAGAGTCTTGGTTTGGCAATTGTATATGGGATGGATCCCCAGGTGGGGCAGTCTCTGGATTGTCATTCCTTCAGTCTCTGCCTCATACTTTGTCTCTGTAACTCCTTTCATGGCTATTTTGTTCTCCCCTTCTAAGAAGGATTGAAGTATCCACACTTTGGTCTTCCTTCTTCTTGAGTTTCATGTGGTTTATGGATTATATCTTGGGTATTCTGAACTTCTGGGATAATATCCACTTATCAGTAAGTGCATACCAGGTGTGTTCTTTTGTGATTTGGTTACTTCACTCAGGATGATATTTTCTAGTTTCATCCATTTGCCTAAGAATTTCATGAATTCATTGTTTTTAATAGCTGAGTAGTACTCCATTGTGTAAACGTACCACATTTTCTGTATCCATTCCTCTGTTGAGGAACATCTGGGTTTTTTCCAGCTTCTGGCTGTTATAAATAAGGCTGCTATGAACATAGTGGAGCATGTGTCTTATTACATGTTGGAATATCTTCTGGGTATATGCTCAGGAGTGGTATAGCTGGGTCCTCTAGTAGTACTATGTCCAATTTCCAGAGGAACTGCCAAACTGATTTCCAGAGTAGTCGTACCAGCTTGCAATCCCACCAGCAATGGAGGAGTGTTCCTTTTTCTCCACAATCTCACCAGCATCTACCGTCACCTGAGTTTTTGATTTTAGCCATTCTGACTCGTGTAATGTGAAAACTCAGGGTTGTTTTGATTTGCATTTCCCTGATGACTAAGGATGTTGAACATTTCTTTAGGTGCTTCTCAGCCATTTGGTATTCCTCAGTTTGAGAATTCTTTGTTTAGCTCTGTACCCCATTTTTAATAGGGTTATTTGGTTCTCTGGAGTCTAACTTCTTGAGTTCTTTGTATATATTGGATATTAGCCCTCTATCAGATATAGGATTGGTAAAGATCTTTTCCCAATCTGTTGGTTGCCGTTTTGTCCTATTGACAGTGTCCTTTGCCTTACAAAAGCTTTGCAGTTTTATGAGGTCCCATTTATCAATTCTTGATCTTAGAGCATAAGCTATTGGTGTTCTCTTCAGGAAATTATACCTGTGCCCATGTGCTGGAGGCTCTTCCTCACTTTCTTTTCTGTTAGTTTCAGTGTATCTGGTTTTATGTGGAGGTCCTTGATCTACTTGGACTTGAGCTTTCTACAAGGAGATAGGAATGGATCAATTTCCATTCTTTTACATGCTAACCACCAGTTGAACTAGCACCATTTGTTGAAAATGCTGTCTTTTTTTCCACTGGATGCTTTTAGCTCCTTTGTCAAAGATCAAGTGACCATAGGTGCATGGATTCATTCCTGGGTCTTCAATTCTATTCCATTGATCTACCTGCCTGTCACTGTACCAATACCATGCAGTTTTTATCACAATTGCTCTGTATTACAGCTTGAGGTCAGGGATGGTAATTCTGCCAGAAGTCCTTTTATTGTTGAGAATAGTTTTTGCTATCCTAGGTTTTTTTTGTTATTCTAGATGAATTTGAGAATTGCTTTCTAACTCTATGAAGAATTGAGTTGAAATTTTGATGGGGATTGCATTGAATCTATAGATTGCTTTCAGCAAGCTGGCCAGTTTTACTATATTAATCCTGCCAATCCACAAGCATGGGAGAGCTTTCCATCTTCTGAGATCTTCTATTTCTTTCTTCAGACACTTGAAGTTCTTGTCATACAGATCTTTCATTTGTTTAGTTAGAGTCATACCAAGATATTTTATATTATTTGTGACTATTGTGAAGGCTGTTGTTTTCCTAATTTCTCAGTCTGTGTAGAGGAAGGCCACTGATTTGCTTGAGTTAATTTTATATCCAGCTACTTTGCTGAAGTTTATCAGGTTTAGGAGTTCTCTGGTAGAATTTTTGGGGTCACTTAAGTATACTGTCATATCATCTGCAAATAGTGATAGTTTGACTTCTTCCTTTCTAATTCGTATCCCTTTGACCTTCTTCTGTTGTTTAATTGCTCTGGCTAGGACTTTGAGTACTACATTGAATAGGTAGGGAGAGAGTGGGCAGCCTTGTCTAGTTCCTGATTTTAGTGGGATTGCTTCAAGTTTCTCTCCATTTAGTTTGATGTTGGCTACTGGTTTCCTGTATATTGCTTTTACTATGTTTAGGTATGGGCCTTGAATTCCAGATCTTTCCAAGACTTTTATCATGAAGGGATGTTGGATTTTGTCAAATGCTTTCTCAGCATCTAATGAGATGATCATATGTTTTTTTTCCTTGTGTTTGTTTATGTAGTGGATTATGTTGGTAGATTTCCGTATATTGAACTATCCCTGTATCCCTGGGATGAAGCCTACTTGATCATGATGGATGATCGTTTTGATGTGTTCTTGGATTCAGTTTGCAAGAATTTTATTTGAGTATTTTTGCATAGATATTCAAAGGGAAATTGGTCTGAAGTTTTCTTTCTTTGTTAGGTCTTTGTGTGGTTTAGGTATGAGAGTAATTGTGGCTTCATAGAATGAATTGGGTAGAGTACCTTCTGTTTCGATTTTGTGGAATAGTTTGAGGAGTATTGGTAGTAAATCTTGACCTGGGCTATTTTTGGTTGGAAGACTATTAATGACTATTTTTATTTTGTTAGGGGATATGGGACTGTTTAGATCATTTATCTGATTTGATTTAACTTCGGTACCTGGTATCTGTCTAGAAAGTTGTCCATTTCATCCAGGTTTTCCAGTTTTGTTGAATATAGGCTTTTGTAGTGGGATCTCATGATTTTTTTGGATTTCCTCAGTGTCTGTTGTTATTTCTCCCTTTTCATTTCTGATTTGGTTAATTAGGATACTGTCTCTGTGCTCTCTAGTTAGTCTGGCTAAGAGTTTATCTATTTTGTTGATTTTCTCAAAGAACCAGCTCCTGGTTTGGTTGATTCTTTGTATAGTTCTTTTTGTTTCCACTTGATTGATTTTAGCCCTGAGTTTGATTATTTCCTGCCTTTCACTCCTCTTGGGTGAATTTGCTTCTTTTTGTTCTCGAGCTTTCAGATGTTCTGTCAAACTGCTAGTGTATGCTTTCTCCAGTTTCTTTTTGGAGGCACTCAGAGCTATGAGTTTTCCTCTTACCACTGCTGTCATTGTGTCCCATATAACTGGGTATGTTGTGGCTTCATTTTCATTAAACTCTAAAAGTCTTTAATTTCTTTCTTTATTTCTTCCTTGACCAAGTTATCATTGAGTAGAATGTTGTTCAGCTTCCACATGTATGTGGGCTTTCTATTGTTTATGTTGTAATTGAGGACCAATCTTAGTCTGTGCTGATATGATAGGATTCAAGGAATTATTTCAATTTTCTTGTATCTGTTGAGGCCTGTTTTGTAACCGATTATATATGGAGAAGGTACCATGAGGTGCTGAGAAGAAGGTATATCCTTTTGTTTTAGGATAAAATGTTCTATAATATCTATTAAATCCATTTGGTTCATAACTTCTGTTAGTTTCACTGTGTCTGTTTAGTTTCTGTTTCCATGATCTGTCCGTTGGAAAGAGTGGGGTGTTGAAGTCTCCCACTATTATTGTGTGGGGTGCAATGTGTGCTTTGAGCTTTAGTAAAGTTTCTTTTATGAGTGTAGATGCCTTTGCATTTGGAGCATAGAGGTTCAGAATTGAGAGTTCATCTTGGTAGATTTTATCTTTGATGTGTATGAAGTGTCCCTCCATATCTTTTTTGATCACTTTAAGTTGAAAATCAGTTTTATTCAATATTAGAATGGCTACTCCAGCTTTTTTCTTGGGACTGTTTGCTTGGAAAATTGTTTTCCAGCCCTTTACTCTGAGGTAGTGTCTGTCTTTGTCACTGAGGTGCATTTCCTGTATGCAGCAAAATGTTGGGTCCTGTTTACATATCCAGTCTGTTAGTGCATGTCTTTTTATTGGGGAATTGAATCCATTGATATTAAAAGACATTAAGGAGGCAAGTTCTCTTACCTTGACCGCCTAAGAGTCGCGCTGTAAGAAGCAACACCTCCTCTCGCCTCCGCCATCCGCCCTGTAGCCCCGAAGCAGCAACCATGCGTGAGTGCATCTCCATCCACGTTGGCCAGGCTGGTGTCCAGATCGGCAATACCTGCTTGGAGTTCTACTGCCTGGAACATGGCATCCAGCCCGATGGCCAGATGCCAAGTGACAAGACCATTGGGGGAGGAGATGACTCCTTCAATACCTTCTTCAGTGAGACAGGAGCTGGCAAGCATGTGCCACGGGTAGTGTTCGTAGACCTGGAATCCACAGTTATTGATGAAGTTCGCACTGGCACCTACCGCCAGCTCTTCCACCCTGAGCAGCTCATCACAGGCAAGGAGGATGCTGCCAATAACTATGCCCGTGGCCACTACACCATTGGCAAGGAGATCATTGACCTTGTCATGGACAGGATTCGCAAGCTGGCCGACCAGTGCACGGGTCTCCAGGGCTTCTTGGTTTTCCACAGCTTTGGTCGGGGAACTGGCTCTGGGTTCACCTCCCTGCTGATGGAGCAGCACTCTGTTGATTACGGAAATAAGTCCAAGCTAGAATTCTCCATTTACCCAGCCCTCCAGGTTTCCACTGCTGTGGTTGAGCCCTACAATTCCATCCTCACCACCCACACCACCCTGGAGCACTCTGACTGTGCCTTCATGGTAGACAATGAGGCCATCTATGACATCTGTTGTAGAAACCTCGACATTGAGCGCCCAACCTACACTAATCTAAACAGGTTGATAGGTCAAATTGTGTCTTCCATCACTGCTTCCCTCAGATTTGATGGGGCCCTGAATGTTGATCTGACAGAATTCCAGACCAACCTGGTACCCTACCCTCAAATCCACTTCCCTCTGGCCACTTATGCCCCTGTCATCTCTGCTGAGAAAGCCTATCATGAACAGCTTTCTGTAGCAGAGATCACCAATGCCTGCTTTGAGCCAGCCAACCAGATGATGAAATGCAACCCTCGACATGGTAAATACATGGCTTGCTGCCTGCTGTACTGTGGTGATGTGGTCCCCAAAGATGTCAATGCTGCCACCATCAAGACCAAGCATTGTAGGAAGCCGCAGTGAGCGGTGACAGCCAGCAGATGGCGCTGACATCCGCTGCTCTCCCAAGTTTATAGATAAATTGCGCATGTGCCTAGAGACAGAGAATGCCAAGTCACGAGCCATCCCGGGCGTATTACACTCCTGAGCAAACAGCCAATCAGAGATGAGCATGCCGCTCCAGGGCATATATAAGCAGTGCTTTTCGGGTGTCGGGGGTCGCCCTCTGGAAGATGTAATAAAGAATGGCTGCAGAAGGATCCTGTGTGTCTGTCCATGATTTCCTGCTGGCAGGAAACCTGCGCGGGCGACAAAGCGTACCATCCGGTTTGTGGACTGGTGCCCCACTGGCTTCAAGGTTGGCATTAATTACCAGTCTCCCACTGTGGTACCCGGTGGTGACCTGGCCAAGGTCCAGAGAGCTGTGTGCATGCTGAGCAACACCACAGTCATTGCTGAGGCCTGGGCTCGCCCAGATCACAAGTTTGATCTGATGTATGTCAAGCGTGCCTTTGTGCACTGGTATGTGGGTGAGAGCATGGAGGAGGGGCAGTTCTCTGAGGCCCGTGAGGACATGGTTGCCCTAGAGAAGGATTATGAGGAAGTCGGTGTGGATTTGGTGGAAGGTGAGGGCAAGGAAGAAGGAGAGGAATACGAAGTTAACTGTCACAAGGTGCTGCTTCCACAGGGATGTTTATTCTGTTCCAACATAGAAAGTTGTGGTCTGGTCAGTTAATTTGTATGTGGCAATGTGTGCTTTCATACACTTACTGACTTATGCTTTAAATATGGATGATTTGTCAGAGACCCAAGCCGTCCACTTCACTGATGGGTTTTAAATAAAATACTCCCTGTCTTAAAAAAAAAAAAAAAAAAAAGACATTAAGGAAAAGTGATTGTTTCTTCCTGTTATTTTTGTTGTTAGAGTTGGAATTCTGTTTATGTGGCTATCTTCCTTTAGCTTTGGTGAAAGATTACTTTCTTGCTTTTTCTAGGGTGTAGTTTCCTCCTTGTGTTGGAGTTTTCCATTTATTACCCTTTGTAGGGCTGGATTTGTGGAAATAATTTGGTTTTTTTTCATGAAACACCTTGGTTTCTTCATCTATGGTAATTGAGAGTTTTGCTGGGTATAGTAGCTTGGGCTGGCATTTGTGTTCTCTTAGGGTCTGTATGACATCAGCCCAGGATCTTCTGGCTTTCATTATCTCTGGCGAGAAATCTGGTGTAATTCTGATAGGTCTGCTTTTATATGTTACTTGACCTTTTTCCCTCACTGCTTTTAATATTCTTTCTTTGTTTTGTGCATTTGGTATTTTGATTATTATGTGACGAGAGGATTTTCTTTTCTGGTCCAAACTATTTGGAGTTCCGTAGGCTTCTTGTATGTTCATGGGCATCTCTTTCTTTAGGTTAGGGAAGTTTTCTTCTATAATGTTGTTGAAGATATTTACTGGTCCTTTAAGTTGGAAATCTTCACTCTCTTCTATACCTATTATCCTTAGGTGTGGTGTTCTCATTGTGCCCTTGATTTCCTGGATGTTTGGGTTAGGTTCTTATTGTTTCTGTCTGGTGCTTGTTCCTCCTGTGGGTCTGTAAGCCTGTGTCAGTACTCCTGGGAGATCAGCTCTCTTTTGGTAAGACCTGTGCACAGAGGGCCATGGATCATCTGTCCCTCCTGGGTGCAGATGGATGCAGGCAGGACCCTCTCCCAGCTGCTCTGCAAGTTTCTGTGGCCTGTGCTTCCTGGCTGGTTCTGCCTTAGAAAGTCACAGGAGAGAAGATGACGATTTCACCTGAGTCCCGGGGTCAGAGCACTCCTTGGAGACAATCTCTCTGCTCTCTGGAATGGTGCACAGAGCATGGATTTTTTTTTAAAAAGAATTATTTATTTTATGTATATGAGTACACTGTCACTGTCTTCAAACACACAGGAGAGTGCATCAGATCCGATTTCAGATGCTTGTGAGCCACCATGTGGTTGCTGGGAATTGAACTCAGGACCTCTGGAAGAGCAGTCAGTGCTCTTTAACCACTGAGTCATCTTTCCAGCCCCACGAGGATGTTTTATTACATGACAAATAGCCGTGTGTTATAACTGTGCTGTGAGGTTTACACAGAGCGGAAGGTTGTTCAGGAGAGACCCACTGTTGTTCGCTCTGTTTCTAAGAGGTTCTTTGCATCTCGAATAAGCTGCCTGTCTACCTGCTGGTATAAGAGAGTCCCAGGGAACCTCAGACAGGACCTTTGTTGCATCATGATCCTTAAGATTAGGGATCTATCTGGTAGGCTCCTTTTCCTCCACTGCAGTAATGTATGGCAGGATGTACAAACATCCATTTTAGTAATCCTTCATTTTCTCCTCGTCATCATCTACAAATTCCATGAAGAGACTAAATGGCCAGTGTTGTCAGCAACATTAACCCAGGTATAGCGAAGCCTCTGTAGTGTTTCCCTGTATCCTTCGGAAGTATCACTACACACAGAAGACCAAGAATAGTATTTAACCCTGCGTGCTGGGTTGAGCAGACTCATGGCTGGTATCAGGGACTGACAAGAGCTTTGAAAGCATAGTAGAGTCGACATAGCTCTGGGACTCTCTGGGTGCCGCTGTGTTCTGATTGGGACCTCTCTTCTAAGAGCTGTTCCCCACTTTTTAGTGTCTGCTAGGTTTCTGCTGTAAAATGAGGAAATCTCTGCCCTATCCATGCCTCTAAAATCCTTACCCAAACTATTCAACATTAAATATAATGGGATATTTAAATACTAACAGCAGATGGTCTCCTCTATAAATGTAACTTCAAGGACCATCCACATTCACATATATTTTATAGGTTACTGAATTAACTTACTGTGAAGTTCTTTTCTGTTTCCCACTGTCTCGAATCTAATATAAGTTCCACAGCTTACTCTTTAGCTCTTTCAGAAACTATAAGATATCTCTTTTACAAGTTACCATCTGATAATGCTGGGAACAAACATACTCATACTAGACTTTATACTGTCTAGCATACATCTAATTTATACTGTTTAGCATATATCTAATATATTATAAATAAAATACAGTATTGGAAATCATTCTGATATTACAGAAGAAAATAAGTTATATATGAATTAAATACTTCTTTAATTTTCTAAATGTATTTTAGGTTAATTTTCTCCTGAATAGAGTGGAAATGTGATGTTTGTACTTGAAAAAATCTCATTTCTTATTGTATATACTTTTATGCTTTGTAATGTTAAGACATATCAACTATATGCATGCTTATTTGGAAAAAATGTAGGAATATAAGAACCTGCCCTGCCTTACCAAAACTCTAACAAAGAGAAAAATACAGTATTGTATTTTTAAAGGAAATGTTGAGTATATGGGAGATTGTGTCTTAAGACCTATTGTATATCCGTGCCACTGTGAGAGAGAGGATAATTAGTGCCTGCACTCTGTCATATCAGACTAAGGGTAATGGGGTGTAAGAAATGGTTCATTAGGCTCTCTCAAGTACTTCTACTGTGTCCATACTATTTATACCAGCAGAAAAGTCAGTCTTCAAAATCCAGTCCAAGCATTAGCCTTAGATTGCTTCAGTCTGAGAAATAACACTGAATAAAGTCAATTGATAAAGTCTCTTAAAGATGTATATAAGAAGCCTATACAAGATTTACTGGCTTAGATGTCACCTGTGTTAGATATTTTTCTCCCTCTAGGTGTCTGGTCCTGTCCCAGGGGAGCAGCGTTTCAGATAGAGAAAATCGAGACCAGAAGCCATGTGCTAAACACAGTGTTCTTGTAGAATTCTCAATGAAATGGGACTTTGTTGCAGTATGTCTCCTTAGCAGGAGTGGAATGAGAGACAGCAGAAAGAGGAATAATAGCTCATTCCCAGAAAGTTTGCTGTGGGAGAATCAGGTCAGGCAGCAGTGCTGTAATGCCCTTGGATAAACTTGTTCAAATATTGTTCTGAGAGGTACTGAGGCTAAAGCACTGGAGAGGAGAGGATGCTGCCCAGAGCACATGGGGTTCTGATAGAAAATTGCTGAAAGACATCTCTTTAGTACTTCTCCTTCCTGGCACCCTTCTGGGCGCAGTTTTGAGCTATAGCTGGAAATCATGTGCCTGCGAGCAGACTAGTCAGTATCCTGTGGAAGGGGCAAAGGTGTGTGTGAAAGGAGCCCTTGTGAGAGCCAGCGGCTGGGGAGAAGCTGCATGCTGCTCTTCCATGGACTCTCTTGCAATGGAGAGAGTGGAGACAAAGCCCTAGGCTTGATGCCCAAGAAAGGAAGAAAGGAGGGAGAGGGGAGAAGAGAGAGAAAAGAAAGAAAAAAAAGCATAGAAAATAAGTGACTGCTACATACAGAGACCCCATGTTAGACACTAATTTGGGGCTGAATGAATCTAATAAAAGGTGTTCAATAGAAACAATATACTTGGTTACTCAAATCTCAGCCGTTGACAGACAGTTTCATCAAACACAAGCCAAATAATAGCTTGAGGAGCTGTTTAACTGAATCGACAGTCTACAGGGCTCCTGGCTCAGAGTTAGAAGTGCTTCCCCGGCATGCATAGCATCCTTCCAAGGTTTGATTCCCCAGCACCACAAATAAGCAAAAAAGGAAACTTTGGCCCAACACAAGTAAATGATTTTGAACTAAAAAACTTTTTAATAGTGGGAATAGTTTTAACTCTCAAATTTTTAGTACTCTGATGACTGGCTACAATTGGTATACTCTAGACTGCCCTTATGTCTCCAAACTTGTTTCCTATGGTAGGAAACTAGGGAATGGTTAGGTAAAAAGTGTGCTTGGGAAATGTCTGTAAATACTCTTTACCAGATATTAGTCTTTATCAGAAATTAGGAGTTCCAAAATGAGGTATGGGTTGACAGTGTGAAACAAGACATTCTAAAAGCCAATATTTGTAGTTCTTAATAAGTAGCAACGACTGCTGAGTGCTCTTAAAAGCTTTACAAATTGCTCTTAGCTTCAGAGCTACAACAGAGATTTGTAAAATAAATGAATAAATAAATAAATAAATAAATAAATAAATCAGAGCAGACAATTTGGAACCAAAAGACCTGCTTCAAACTTCAGCATTGCTTCTTTTTAGCTATGTTCTTTAAGTTTTGAATTCTCACTGGGCAGTCATGGTACCTGCCTTTAATCCCAGCACTTGGGAGGCAGAGGCAGGTGGATCTCTATGAGTTCCAGGCCAGCCTGGTCTACAGGGTGAGTTTAAAGACTGCCAAGGAAACGGATCTCAAGAAACAAAACAAAGTTCTGAATTTTCCACACATTCTTTAAATGGGTAGAGGAACATTAAAGTACTGTATGTCACAACGGAAGTGCATTGCTGGCGCTGGAAGTGAAGCACAGGTGTAGTAGGTGAGGATACTTGTTATTGCTATCAGGATTAGGGCTGGTGAGCGGCTTGCTGCACAAAACAGAACCCGTGTCCATCCTTGGAACTCAGGGTGGAAGAAGACAACTTCCTCTTGACATTTGTCTTGTGACCTCCACAATGCACTCTACACATGTGCACACACATTCAGAGTTTAGAGAGTGAGCCTTCTCCTCCCCTTTTTAGCCCCTTAACAGGTTTTTTGTTTTTGTTTTTGCTTTTGAGTGTCAATATCCATTTCATTCTGAATATAGTAACAGTAACCTTGTAAACTCAGAGTAACTTCATTTTCAGGCTCTTCCATGGCTGGTTACAGAATTGTGTGTCTGAGAAGCTTAGTGGTTTTCATGTTTATTCAAGCATTATGAATGCAAATATTAATCCAGTTTTTCCATTGGAAAGACACTTTCCCCCTTTCCTTGAGAATTGGGATTTAAACACATTAACAGCAATTAGTACTTGAGCCAAGAATTCAGGTTTTGAATAAAACTACAGTTGACATTTGCTCCTAGATGAGAGACTGAAAAATGGTCCATAAAGTTTCTATTAACTTCAAAAGCAGCAACATCTGCTCCAATCCACAAAGCTTCATGGTCTACTGTAGAAGGAGATGTGATCTCTGTGAGGCACGAATCAGGCCAACAGTGCAGCCTCTGCAGCCTGGCCCTGAGCACGGTGAGGGGGTGTCTTCCATCCTTGAGTTTCCGTCCTCTTCCACATCCCCTCCTCTTCCTCCCTCTTTTACTCCCCAATGTTCATCCTCTTTCCCTCCTTTCCATCCTCTTCTCCCTTTCCCACCTTTCGTCTCTCAGTGGACATTTACGTAGCTGCTTCCGTGAGTCTATGCCCAGTGGCTCTCTGGCTGTTTGCTGACAGAGTCGCTTTGGGTAGGATCCAAATGAGCTCTGTGGTTTTCTTAGTCATGTGTTTCCCCTTCAAAATTCAGGGGAATTCCAGACCATTTTGCAATTAGTTAAGGATTATATTTCCTTATTTTTATTAATTTTATGTAAAGTGGGATTTATCGGTGGAGCATTCATTGACACTGACTTCAATTTATTCTGATGAAACTGACTGACATCTGTGTGCGCTGTTCATCAGTCATCATTTAAACCCTTCTTAATTGCATTAAATGTAAATTAAGACATTCAATTTCAGCCATTATTTTTCATAAAGTACTGTGAACTGAGTTTTAGTGGGTCATGAGATCTTACATTCAAGATAAATAGGGTAAATTCAAAACTTACCGTTGGTGTTCATATTTCACCCTTTGCTGACTGTTTCTTTCATTGCTTACTAGATTGGAACAATTAATTTGTTCCCCGAAGAGATGGATGGGTAAGGAAGATATAACTGAAGTTTTTAACAAATTATTTCATCTTTAGAGCTTGCCTGTGTTTTAAATAAGTGATTAAAAAAAAAACCTCTTTATTAAGTATCTATGCAGACCTAATGATAAGTTGAGTTAAAAGAGCCAAACTAGGTTATTTGATGTAGAACTGTGAACTCATACTTTTAAATTTTTGGATTTCAAGAACTTAGAATGGCATTTAAAAATGACATAGCTGCTATGTTAATACAAAATCTCAACATTCTATAAATCCCATGTAGAGAAGCACCGTAATGCGTAGACCAGCAGTAGCTACTGTGTATTACAGAGTACATGACTTCATACAGTGAGTTAGAATCTTCACTAGCCCCTATATAGAGTCTTCATTTTACATTGATGAATGTTTTGTCTGCATGTATTTATGCACATCATGTGCATGCCCGATGCTAGTGGTCAGCAAAGGCTGGGTGTTGATTCCTAGGAGCTGGAGTTACACATGGTTGTGAGCTTCTGGGAACCAAACTTAGATCATCTGCAAGATCAGTAAGTGCTCTCAACTGTTGAGCCAACTTTCCAGCCTCACCACTCCCCTTCTTGATGGGTATTGTATTATCCAAATAATTTATCCTCGTTTCATTTATCAGCAACTGTCCTTAATTTGTGCAGTTGTTCCCAACGAATGAAAACAGTTATCATTTAATCATACAAAGATTAGAGTAATAGTTATTAATGTTATGTAAGAGTCATTTTATTAGATGCGCACACAGACACACACACACACACACACACACACACACACACACACACACTTTATAGTTCTAAAGATTGAGCCTAGACCTCAAATAAGCCAAATATGCACTATTTCAGAGCTATATACCCATTTTAGTTTGAAGCATGGCCTCAACTAAGTGTCCCAGGTTGGCCTTGAATCTACTTTGTAGCCTAGGCAGGTACTGAATTTGGAATTATTCTATGTTAGCCTCTCAAGTAGCTGAGATTAGAGGACCCAATAATAATTTTTTTAATTTTTTTTTTGAGACAGGATTTCTCTGTATAGCTCTGGTTGTCCTATAACTCACTCTGTAGACCAGGCTGGCCACGAACTCAGAAATCTGCCTGCCTCTGCCTCCCAAGTGCTGGGATTAAAGGCGTGTGCCACCACCGCCTGGCTTCCCAATAATAATTTTAATAATAAAATATATAACCCCATTGTTAGTTCCCCAATGTATCATTTAAATAACAAGCCCACCACACTGAACCTGAGTGAAATTGGGCCCAGGTAAAAAGTCCTAAGTATTCCTAAGTATTCACAGTATTCCTAAGTATTTATTTTTGACAGATTGAATGTCAAATGACTGTCACTGAAATATTCAGTATATCTAGTATCTAGGGGTTATTTTTGTCTAGGTACATATAAGAACTCAATGGGTGGAATTTTTGTTTTATTTCTGTATTATTTTAAATTTTTAATCCTTGTAGTGCCAGATAGGCATTATTTCAGAGCTATATATTTATATTTATATTTATATTTATATTTATATTTATATTTATATTTATATTTATA
>JADRCD010203276.1:0-22415 GCA_019843815.1 Montemys delectorum
GCTTTATTTATAATAGTCAAACACTGGAGAGAGTGCAAACCCCCAGCAATAAGAACATGGAAAGGACAGATTGTGATATATACAAATACTACACAAGGGCAAAGCAAAGAATAAATATAAAGTTACAAAAATATAAAATATGAATGTAGAAAAAGGTAAGTGTTTATATGATTCCTTTTACATGATATTCAAGAATAAGCAAAATTGAACCGTGGTAATGGAAGTCAGAGTGACTAGACTCCCCAAGGGGGTCTCAGAGTCCTCTGACTCTCCGTAGCCGGTGGAGGAGAGAAGAGAGAAGATGGACTCAACTCATAGTCTCTTGTGCCTATGTTTCTGTTCACAGTCCACTCATGAGTCATGTGATCCCACACACATGCATGGGAATATTGGAAATGTAGCTCCTGTCTGGGCAGCTGGTCCTATATTATGAAAGAGAAGGTATGAAATTTGGGGGGGCCATCTAGCCACCTCTACCTCACCTGGCCATGCCTAGTGAAGATGATGATGATGATGATGACAATGACAATGATGATGATGACAATGATTACAAAAGTGATGGATATAGTAAAAATAACCGGTACTAATGATGATTATAACAACAGTACACGGTAAGCACCTCCTCCAACAGCAGCAGTATGCTAAGAACTTCCCAAGTATCATTCAATCCAATCTCCCACCATTCCGATGGACTCAGAAGACCTCTTCCATGTGATCGGATCCTGCTCCATTTCCCTTGTAGTCATCTTCGCTGCCAGGGTCACCTGTCAGACCAAGGACAGACAGGTAGTGGTGGTCCCCACCTCCAGGCCCTGAGAAAGAAACACAAAGGTCACTTAAGGGAACCAAGACCTGAAGTGACAAGAAGACAGCTCCATTAGTAAAGTGCTTCTGGGCAAGCCTGGGAACCTGAATACAGAATACCCAGAACCCATCTAAAAGGCCAGGCATGGCTGTATGCAACTATAAACCCAGCTCTAGGAAGGCTGAGGCAGGAGGATCCCAGGAGCTTGCTGGCCAGCCCATCTAGCCAGACCAGTGAGGTCCAGGTTCAGTGAGAGACCCTGTCTCAAAAATAAACTGGAAAGCAACCAAGGAAGACACCCAATGTTGACCTCTTACTTCTGCACAAACACACACACACACATGTTCATGCATCTGCACACACATTCACACATACATACCCAAATTCACACCAAAAAAAAAATTACCCTCACCAGCAGTTGCTTGTGACCATTAAAATGAACGGATGGGGATTTTTAATAGAATATTTGAAGCCAGACACAGTGACCCACATGTGTAATCAGGAAGCTAAGATAGGATTTCCAGGAGTTTGAGGCTAACCTGAGCTATATAGAAAACACCATCGCAAGAAAAAGTAATAAATAAAAGGCATGTGGAGATAGACGAGCGGTAAGATAGTGGCTCTTCTCTCCTTAGGAAGTCCTGGGCTTCGTGTTCAATAGTGTTGGCTCCGGCCTTCCCAGGATGATGGGGGCATGTTCTACACCTTAGAAGCAGCTGCTCAGGCAAGCAGATGCTATTTGTTTCTCACATGGCTTTGTAACACGTAGCTTTTCTTTTCTCCCACATAATTTTTTTTTTCTGAAAGCACAGGCTCTCTAGCAACTCAGGTTGATGGGTGCTTTCCTGAAGACCAGGCCGTTAGAACTGGCCACATCACATTGCCCTTCTGAAGCCTGGGTACAATGCACTGACATGAGGAATGAGACTGGGGGTGTGCTGAGGCTGATGGGAGGTTCAGTCTGAACTAGACCTTGAACTACCAAACCCTATGAGCCTTCCAGACACTAACATCAAACTTGGTAGAGTCCACACACCCTAACAATCTAGTAATCTGAACCCTAGGATCCTCACTTCATGAAGAAAGGATAGAGGTTAAATAGAAATTAAATAACCATATTTCATTCATTCAATCAACCATTGCCATAGCAATCACCTAAAATGAGTCAGGCACAGCACTAGGCACTGAAGAGCGAGAAAGTGAATGGGAAGACAAGCCAGGAGCAAAGAGGCAGGTAAAAAAAAAATATTGATAATAATTGTTCAGTGTGACCACAGGAGGAACGTGGAGACTGAATGGATGGCTGCAGCCTTCCTACTCTCTCTGTAACAAGCATTGGCCACAGAATATTGCAGTCTGCAAACACACACACACACACACACACACACACACACACACACAACCACATTTCAAGGGTAGTGGGAAGCTAGTGACGAGTATCAAACACAGAAGTTACCTGGGACAGATCCCTTCTGGTTACTAAATGGAGGAGACATTGGAGGAGCAAAAGAAAAGAGAATCATGGAGAAGGCTGATGCATTCATTCAAAGACTGGTGGTGGCCCAGACTAAGGAGGTGACCTGAGAGAGAGAGAGAGAGAGAGAGAGAGAGAGAGAGAGAGAGAGAGTCCCAGTACTCAGAAGGCTGAGGCAGGAAGACTAAGAGCTGGGGACAGCCTGGGTTATATAGGAAGATTTATGTTTGTTTGTTTGTTAAATGCTGGAGAGATAGCTCAGTGGGTAAGAGTTCTTTCTGTGCAAGCATAGGATCAGAGTTCAAATCCCCAGCACCCACATAAAAGCCAAGAATGGCTGTACGTATCTATCATAAGTATCTATCACCCCAGCTTTGGGTAGGTTCTGGGAACTCACTGGCCGCCAGCCTGGTAAAATAATGAACACCTGGTTCAGTGAGAGAGCCTGTCTCGGGGCAGAAAGATGCAGGATCTTCCTCTGGCCTCTGTGCGGCTCTGTGCACATGTGTGTTACACACCATAGACATGCATGTAATCCTGCATGCTCAGGCACATACACCACATACACATACATACACATACCACACACATACCTACAACACACACACACCACAGATACAGAGTTAATAGGACTTTTTAAAAAAAATAAGTATATGTGTGCGTGTATGTCCATTGATTTTCAGAAAAAGTATCAAGTTCTGTGGAGAAAACGAATTTTAATATTTTCTAAAACCTTAATCTATATCTTGCACCATGATCAAACATTAACTCAAACCTGATCAAAGAATGAGGTTCATCAAAGTTTAAAAACAAAAACCTCCTACTTCAAAGAATTCTAGTAAGAAAGTCGAAAAAAATAGAAGTGGGCACTAGTGAAGATTATCTGGATGTGAAACTGAGACTACATTTTAAAAATGGAATTTTATATTTTTAGGCACAACTGGGGTCACACCCAAGGCACCTACTAGGCAGTAGCCCACCCTCAGCCCAAGCTGTCCACTTCAGGGGGGCAAACTGCAGAGTCTGTGGGCTTTATCCCACTATGTTATCAAAAAAGAGGCAGAGATGCAAAAACACCATAGAACATCAAAGCTGTAGTTACAGAGTTCTCCCACAGCTACTGGAGAAAATCTCTATAGCTTTGGGTCAGACACAGTCACAGGAGAATGACTCACAGGGCCAGCAAGAGGGCAAGGACAGGTAAAGGTGCTTGTCACCAAGCCTGGTGACCTGAGTCTGACCTCTGGGATTCATATGGTGACAGGAGAGGGCCGGCCCCCACAGGCTCTCCTCTGACCCCACACATTCCATACGGTAACTGCAAACATACACTCTCACGCACAGAGAAATCAACAACCTTTCTCATTTTAAAAAGTTTCTATAAGAAAAACAATTGATGAGTTGGATCTCATTAAAATTTACAATGTTTAATTTTTTGAAAGACACTTTAAGGAGAACAAAAATATCAGGCCATAGGCCAGGGGAAATGCTTTCAAATGATATACATGATACAGACTTTGTATTACAGATATGGAAAACCAATCCAGACTTTGTCCTAAGCAGAGAGTTTAATTTTTTGGTTTTGGTTTTGGTTTTGG
This sequence comes from Montemys delectorum, assembly GCA_019843815.1. NCBI lineage: Eukaryota > Metazoa > Chordata > Mammalia > Rodentia > Muridae > Montemys > Montemys delectorum. The sequence continues at coordinate 3,878 of JADRCD010203276.1, forward strand.
TTTTGGTTTTGGTTTTGGTTTTGGTTTTCGAGACAGGGTTTCTCTGTATAGTCCCGGCTGTCCTGGAACTCACTCAGTAGACCAGACTGGACTCGAACTCAGAAATCCACCTACCTCTGCCTCCCAAGTGCTGGGATTACAGGTGTGCGCCAGAGAGTTTAAATTTTTTAAATAAATAATTGTGAACAAACACTTGCCAAATAAGTACTTGAAACGTTACCCCATAATTTCCTCAGAATATAGATCAAACTCATAATCAGGTCAGTCGTGGTGGCACATGCCTTTAATTCCAGCACTCAGGAGGCAGAGGCAGGCAGATCTTGAAGCCATTCTAGTCTACAAATCAAGCTTCCGGACAGCCAGGGCTGTTACACAGAGAAACCCTGTCTTGAAGGAAAAGCAAAAACAAAAACAAAAACAAACAAACAAACAAACAAACCCATAATCAGAAACTATCATGCTCCTCCCAGCATGATCAAAACATACGAACTCCACATTAAATATTGCCAAGGACAGAAAGTCTTGAACTTGCTCATGGTGGTGGTGAGAGTATAATATAGCACAACCAAGCAGAAAGAAAATTGGCAGATTTATTTTGTTTTTATTGTTGAAACTCTGGCTGGCCTGAAACTTTCTATGTAGACCAGCTGGCCTCGTACTCACAGATCTGCCTACCTCTGCTTCTGAGTGCAGGGATTAAAGGCCTTCCCCCACCATGCTCAGCTTGGCAGGTTTTTAAATGTTAAACATTCACCAACAAATAATCTAGACATTCCACTACTAGGAAAATCAAATTATATGTTCACACAAAGACTTGCACAATTATTTCCATAACATCAATTGTCTATCAACAACAGAATAGGTAAATATATTGTGGTATATCCATACAGTGGAATAATATTCAACAATGTAAAAGCACTTGGAAATCCTGCAGATCAAATAAAATGGGTGAGGATCAAAATAATTATGAGTGAGATAAGCCACAGGGAAAAAAAAACACATAGTGTATAATTTCTATCTATATAAAATTCTATAAAAAAGAAAACTACTCTTTCTCATTTTTTTTTTTTTTACATTTATTTAGCAAAGGGAGGGACACTTGGAAGTTAGTGGACTATTTTCAGAAGTCGGTTCTTTGCTTTCACTAGGTGGGTCCCGGGGATCGAACTTGGGTCCTCGAACTTGGGTCAGCGAACTTGGGTCAGCAAGCTTGACAGCAAGTCCTTGAATCCATTGAGCCATTTCCCGTGCCCTCAGACTAGTCCTCTTCCGTGATAGGAAGTGAGTCAGTGATTGCCTGAGGATGGAATGGAGAGGCAGGTAGGGGTCAGGAAGCCTTACACAAGGTCAGAAGGAAACTTTGGGAACTAATGAAATGTTCATGATCTTCAGTGTGGTGAGGTCTCCCAGACATATCTGATGTTTAAACCCTTACATTGTCAATCATACCTCGATAAGGCTGTAAAAAGTTAATAGTGCACAGATGCGGCAGATGAGGGGCAGGGCCTGCCAGGAGTGACGCCCAATTATTGTCTGAGATGGATGGAGGTGCCATGTCCTGGCACGAGACTTAAGAGAGAGTGGAGAGGATACTGAGGGGATGTGTGGAGCACTCAGGAACAGAGCATTAATGGGGGAAATTGGGCATCTCTGTAGAGGGGTGGAGAAGACAGTTGTGTGTCTTTCAACTAAATGAGAGCCTGTGGTTTGACATGTGGCTGAGGATATCCATGCAAGAAGAATGCGCAGTGTGGAGGGGAACGGGCGGGGAAATAGGCGTGGTCTGGGGTGGTGATCTTCAGAATGCAGTGGACAGATGGTGGGAAGAAGACCTCAAAGACAGATGGAGGGATGGATAGACAGAGCACAGTAGAGGCCACGTGAGCCGGGCGGTGGTGGCGGACGCCTTTAATCCCAGCACTTGGGAGGCAGAGGCAGGTGATTTCTGAGTTCGAGGCCAGCCTGGTCTACAGAGTGAGTTCCAGGACAGCCAAGGCTACACAGAGAAACCCTGTCTCGGAAAAAAAAAAGAAGTCATGTGAGGGAGGATTTCTTCAGGGTACCATGGGAGTGGAGCTGAGAGAGGAACCTGCTGGATTTGCTAAGACAGGAAGACAAAAGTCAGGAACCTTCGAAAAGGTTGGTGTTGAGACAGGAGAAATGCTGGGGTCAGCTTTAGAGTGATTAAACCTTGAAGAAGATTTCACACAAACACCTGGGTCCTTGGATTGCAAGATCTGTGAAGCATCTGGCTGCAGGGAGGACCTTGGCTTCCCAGAGGCACCTCTGTCCGGAAGCAATGAATGTGTGAAAGACAGACAGACAGACAGACAGACAGACAAGCTCGGAGGCAGCCCCAGGAAAGCAAGTGAGAACAGGTTGGGATAGATGAAAATGAGTCAAGAGCAAGACCCATGACATCTTTAGAACCTCCTAGAACATCTCAAGTCCACATCTTGCCCAGAGCAAGGTATGCCCAGGCCTGAAAAAGATGTCCTCAGAAGGACACAACAAAGAAGGGACACACAGCTCCTGGCGCATACACACCTCCTCACTGTGTGCTCTCTTTTCTGATAGAGATCATTGGACTTAGAAGCACTGGAGAAGCACACAAGTTAAGGGGCTTCTCTTAAGGTCATAGGGCTTTGCTCTAGTCCCTCACTGGGGAAACGAGTGCTTTCCTTAGGGTCCTAGAATAAGGTCCCTCGGGGCCAGACTTGACCCCAGAGTGTTTGTGTGCAGAGCCTCTGAGACAGTAAGCATGAAGGAAGGAGCACAGCTAATTGCCTGTACAAATTAACTCTAATGTGCTCGGCATCGACATACTTATCTTTCTTTAATTACATTAATCAATTAATGAAGAAGATGGCTCCCTCTTATTATGATTTCCAAGGCCCATATGTTCTTAGAGCTCCAGCTGGAGCTTGGCTCTCCTCTCTGCCCTTGACTGAGAAGACCAGGGGACAGGGTGGACATCTGTAGAATAAATCGATACCCCCTCCCCTGTTTTCTGCACCCTGAAATTGAGGTCCAAGGGTCGAGGTAGGTCAAAGGTTGCTAATTCAGGAACCCCTTCCAACACTGTTCACAGTTATTGGACCCACTGATATTACCCTGGAAGGTGGACTTTCTCTTGGCTGCTCGTGCATGCCACAGCACCATGACAAAGCTAAGGACATAGTCTGGAGATGGAGTGATTGTCTAGCATGGATAAGGCCCTGGGTTCCATTCTCTGCAAAAAGAAGAGTAGCTATGACATACCTGTACTATGTCATAGATAACTCCCATCAATGAATGTTTAAGTCAGGCCAGTAGGTTCCAGCCACCTCCTGACTTCTAAAGCCCTCCCCTATAACAATCTCAATTCCTATTGAGGAACAATTGGCAAAAAGAAAAAAAAATCACCTTTGGCTATCTATGGTCTACTACTGTCTTTAATCCCAGCACCCAGGAAGCAGAGACTAGTAGATCTCTATGATGTCTAAGCCAGCCTGGTCTACATAGGGAGTTCCAGCCATTCAGGGTTACACTGTGAGACCCTGTCTGAAAAAATAAGCTATTCACATTTAAAGTACATAACTTTGCACTCGTGTGGCAATTAACTCTCCTTGTTCTCAAACTTCGCTGCTGATGCCATAGTTGATGTAGACCACAGCCTCTGCCCATCACTCCTGATGCACACACACAAACCCCTTTTAATTAGGGGTAAAAGCCATAAAAGATCATAAATATTCCTGTTGGTGTGTGGGTCTGGGTGCCCTCACCTGTGTGCATGAGTGTGGAGACCACAGGTGGACATCAGGCATTGTTCCACATCTTATTTTAGAGATGCGAACCTGGTGCTCACTGTTTTCGGCTACACTGGCTGGCCAGTGAGCCCCCAGGCTCTGCCTGTCTCCACGTCAGCTTTTAGCACACTCTCGTGTGCCTATACACCATTTCATGGACTACGTGCTCCGTAGCCTCCGTTCCATTTTTAACTGCCAACCTCAGTGCTAAGCAAGCCTCCAGCATCATCATCACCTGGGAAAGACTTAAGAGGTCCCAGATCCACTGACTCAGCTCCGGGACGGGGCCCAGCCTCCTGGCGTCTAAGGAACCACCCAAGAGACTCCAGTGATTTCTCAAACTGAAGGTAATGGCTTGAGGAATTGTGTTAACTGAGCCTCTGAATCCTTTGGGTTTCTACTCTAATCACTTCTGTTATCTTTTCATAAAGAGACAATTAACTTCCATTTGTCAAGCCATCCCATGTGGCGGAGACTGTGCTAAGCACAGTCTATTGTGTTGAATGCTTGAGCCAACCCAACACTCAGCTGTCTATTTTACAGGAAGGAAAATGGAGTTGGAAAGGCTGCTAAATTTTGTCTACCTGTTAAGTGGGAAGTCCGGGGAAATGGGGCTTACAACTTCACCCTGAACCCATGTTCTCCAAATAGTACCATGCTGTGGGCACAGTCACACCTGGATGGCTGTGTTATTCCTTGTTCCAGTTCTCAGGTGCAAATGCTCTACTCAATTGTTTGACAACTTTGTCTCCAACTGACAGCTCGTTTGGGGGGAGATTGTGGAAACCTCATGAGATAAAGCCTTGGTGGAGGAAATTGAACACTCAGGGGTGGGCCTCAGGAGATCCTGGCCTCTCTTCCTGCCCAACTCTCCGCTTTCTGGTCAGAACCATGCTAGCATCAGCTGCCAAAGGATCCCACTGCCACAAACCAAGCTGACCTAGTTGCCAAGTCTTCCCTATGGTGATGGGCTGTTTTCTCTGAACTATAAGTGAAAACAAACCCTTCGTCCCTCCAACTGTTGGGCACTCTGTCCCAGCAGTAAGAAACATGAGTAGAATAGCTGGGCGGTGGTGGCACACGCCTTTAATCCCAGCACTTGGGAGGCAGAGGCAGGCGGATTTCTGAGTTCGAGGCCACCCTAGTCTACAGAGTGAGTTCCAGGACAGCCAGGGCTACACAGAGAAACTCTGTCTCGAAAACACCAAAAAAGAAAAAAGAAAAAAAAAGAAAAGAAACATAAGTAGAAACTTCCAGAATATTCTTCCCTTTCATCACTAGCTCTCTCTCATACATCTCCCTTCTCCTAAGTGCCTGCTTCTTAACTAGCTTTTTAAAAGTGCTTGAAAGTGTGCTCACTTCGGCAGCACATATACTAAAAAAGAAGTGCTTGAAAGCGTCAACCACCCTCAGCAGACATCATAGGTTTTATGACAATTGTATGACTCGGTTTGCTTCTCAGAATGCAAAGATGGACACACAAGTTTCCTCTCAGGATGAAGTGGAGGTAGAAGTAGAACCTTACTGGAACACCTTTCTCCTCAAGAAAGTGCAAATCTAAATTTTTTAAAAAAAAAAAAAAAAAAAAAAAAGTGGGGCTGGTGAAATGGCTCAGGGGGTAAGAGCGCTGACTGCTCTTCCGAAAGTCCAGAGTTTGGATCCCAGCAACCACATGGTGGCTCACAACCACCCATAATGAGATTGGACGCCCTCTTCTGGTGTGTCTGAAGACAGCTACAGTGAATTACACCGGAACAAGTGGGGCCAGAGCGAGCAGGCTGGCAGAGGTCCTGAGTTCAATTCCCAGCAGCCACACACATGATGGCTCACGGCCATCTGTACAGCTACAGTGTACTCATACACATAAAATAAATAATAAAAATAAATCTTAAAAAAAAAATGTGACTTCAAGGCCAGCTCTTCCTTATTTCTGATGTTTTAATCAGCCAGCCAAATCACCCATGTACAAGGCTGAACTAACCAGTGCAGGCTCTTTGCCCACAGGTCCAGGCAAGAGGAGCGAGGTCCCAGTCCTGCTGGGGTCCCAACGGGGTCTCTCCAGAAATGAGCAGGGATGGCAAGTGTCGACAGCCCAAAAGAAACATACCTGGACTGGGAGTCTCCTCGAAGCAGGAATTCAACTTTATGACATCAGCTCAATTATATTCGTTTGGAACATAGGGAGGGGGATTTTTGGTGGGGTAAAATGACATAGGAAGCAAGGAAGGCTGACAGAAGGTATGGAGTGACCAACAGGGCCAATGGCAAAGCTCTGCCTTAGCAATAGTGGGGCAGAGGCAGGGCCAAACAGGTCTTGCTGAGTCACCCCAATCCAGAAGTGACTGAAACTGGTCTCAAAACTCGAGCCAGACTCAGGTTTGTCCTCAAGGCTCAAACCAGGGCCAAAATGGGACCCAACAAACCACTCATGCTAAATCCCCAGGAAGTGTAAGGTGAGTCTGATGTTTTTCAAAGATGAGATGATAAACAGCCAGCATCTTCAGCAGAAACAATGGTCAAATCACAAACAGAGAGTTTAGAGTAACCAAAACATGGTTCAACCAACGGCCAGTCCCCATTAAGGAACTGAAAGTCCCAAATCCCAGAAAAACAGGCAGTTGATACAATAGTACATGCATGGCTTCCCTCAACATATATGAGTTCTGCTCCCTTCAGCCATGACCTGAGTCCAAGGATCCTATAGATCAGAGCACCCTGACCAGAACCAAGGTCAAACAGAAGAAGAAATGTACAGCCTGCTGTAACAAATATCAAATATGATATCCAGAAGATAAGTCTTTCTCTCGGTTCTGGAGGCTGGAGGTCAAGGGTCAGCGTGCATAGACCATCTTGTCACCTGACAGAGAACTCTGGTCTCTCCATCCCTGAATGAGGAAGACAAATCCCATTCATGAGACCCTGTCACCACCCAAAGGCTTTAATCCCCTATAGCATCTCATTGTGACATTCCATCCAAAGCAGGCTCCCTGGGGACAGCAGAGAAACTAGCCTTAACAAAAGATCACATCTTCTCCATACACCACCCTCCCCTCCCCCACCCCTACCCCCAGTTGATTCTGGGGCAGGGATTGCCCCTCTCAGATAGCCATGTCTTTCTCAGAGCCCAGGAGGCTGACTACTGACACTCCATTCCCGACCTAACCTCAGCTCTTCTATGTCGGGCAGGGTGGAGACTAATGAGGGATAGCCTAGCCAGCCTTCGGCGCTGGGTCTACAAACTTGAAGGACCTCTGAGGTGCCCGTGCTCCTTGGTCCCCTTGAGAACAGAGGCTTGGGAACGGGGCAAAGGGCTGGCAAGATCTTCATGCAATCTGGACCAAGTAGAAGTACCCCAAAAGGCTGAGTGTTCCACTTACTCACAATCACACACACACACACACACACACACACACACACACACATGATACAATTAAAAAAAGAAATCACTGCACAAATAATGCTTTGGGCACGTACAATAAAAGCTGACATTGTCCTGGCATCCAGGAAGCAAGAGAGGCTGGAGGCAAAGAGGGAGCAAAAAGCCCCACCCACAGCCTCCCTCCATCCACCTCAAAGCGGGAGAGCCAGACTCCAAAGCCTATCTGGTTTTGGTTTGGGTTTGTTTTGCTTCTCCCAAAACAGTGCAGACTCTTCTTTGGGCAAAAGAGCAATGCCTGGGGCCCATGATGTTTCAGAGACCCATGAAAATGGTTTGATTTCCTTCAAAATCCGGAAGAAACGAACCTTGAAAATGGGCCAAAATGTACTTTTTTTTCTCTCATCAGAAGCAAATGGAATGTTTAGAGCCCCATGAAAATCTGTCCTCAGAGGAGTCTCACAAACAGTTGCTACACTATCCCAAGCCATGAACGTCCTAAGGTGATGCTGACCGTGGAAGAGTCACCCCTACTATCCCTGTCAGACAGAGACCACTTTCACTTCCACCTGTCCAAAGGCAAGAAATTGCTCCTCACAGTCCTGCACAGAACCGCCTGGGCCGGCTGTCAAGACAAACTCCCAGCACGGGGGGGGGGGGGGGGGGGGGGGGGGGGCCTGTCACAGGCACTCCCCTCTACTCAGTGAGCTTCCTCACCCTCCAAACTCCTACCCACCTTTCAAACCTGCCTCCCCTAAGAGAAACAGATGGGGAAACTGAGGCACACATCTACATACCCATCACATTGGAATCTCAAGTGAATCTTCGCTCCAAGTTCTCCTCTAGCGAAGGCAGAACCATAGTACCCCCAATGCATGTGATCCGTTTTCAGTCACAGCCAGCATGGGACCTTCCTCGGAGTCACTCCATCCCTAGAATCCTTCCATCCCAAGTGCCCCTGGAAGTCCAGTGATCCTGCCCCAGCCCCTCCTCCTCTGACAGCTGGGAGTGTAGAACACCAGGTGGATTGAGCTGTGGCCTTCACCAGCAATATCCCCTACAAGGAGTCAAATTCAGAGACGGTGGTCCGAGGACCAGAAGAGCTGGTTCAGCCTTTTTCTGTGACTACACACCCATCTTTGTACCTCAGTTTCCCTGTCTGTTAAACTTGCTTCTGGCTAAGGTCTCTAAAAGCAGTCTCCCCAGTGACTGCAAAGCTGCCTCCCTCAGCTCAGAATTGCCAACGCAGTGGGAGAGCGCCATCTACTGGCTCCCAGGCCGCCTACAGAACTGCACCACGAAGGACCAAACCACAGAACCGACCTTCAAAGGCAAGGATCCTTTCTGTCTCCACGTAGTCATAGTCTCCTCCTCCTTCTTGAGGTCTGAAAGGGACTCCTTCAGCCAAGCAGCTTCCGCCCAACTATCTATCCCTTGCCCCAAAGCCCCCAGAAAAACCATGAGCCCCGTGGCACCCTGCCCCTGTGCCTTGACATTCACCAGGGTAGCCTCCCTCATGCTGGGCCGAGGGTTGGAAGGGCGGTGAGGGCGGGGGCGGGGGGGGGGGAAGCGGGAGGGGGAGACAATGATCCCTATTGTGACTAAATTTCCCCCTGAAGATCTCATTCAAGATGTTAGAGTGAGCGATCATAAAAGGAATTAATAGTTGATTCGCTGTATAATTTCCTAGTTCAATATACTTTAGTGCAGAGACTAAATGAGCCGTCCCGGCCGTTCGGTGGGGCCAGATAGCGACTTTATCGCTGGGATCTCAGGCTGAGGAATAAAAGCAATTCTTCTGAAGTAATTGCGTCTAATTAAAAGAAACATTTAAAAAGTGTAACCAAAAGGAATTCATTTCAAATGGAAAATTAATGCTGAAAAATAGCCCTGAGCTCTCTTGTCGCAGCTAATAGCCAGGCAGCCGCAGAATAATTAAACTGTTTTTGAAATGTCGATACCATCCTCCTCGGGAGAAGCTGGGTACCTCTGAGCATGCTGTGGGCATCAGCAAGGAGGGTGGCTCCCCCAGCAGTGGCCAGCCCAGAGGCTTGAGGTCAGCAGCTGGCTTCCAGGCAGATAAAAAAGGGACCACCTGGGATGAGGCTAGAAGGGGTGGGTGATGTGACCCTTAATGAGGAATCGCCACTCCCCGGGGAACTGAGTATCTCACCGAATATCCCAGACAATCCTGCAAGTCTGGTTAGTTATAATTACATTGTGATAATTCAAGGGTAGATTCCTCAGGACATGACACCTAGCCCAAAATCACAGCAAATCTCAGCAGATTCAATATTCAAACGTAAGCCTGCCTGGGTCTGCCCTCCACGTCAGTCCCGTGGCCCTGAAGTTAGGTGTCAAAAAACAGGCTGTGTGCTTTCAAATATTGTGTGGTCTCTGGTCCTCTCTATGAGGAGCTTCATCTGATTCCCACCTGCAAGGCTTTGAAAATCCACCTCTCTACTCCGTTCCCAAAGATTCCAGCTTCATTGGTCTAGAAGCTGGACCAACGACATTGTTCTCAACCTGTGGGTCACAATCCCTTTGGCAACTCTCTATCTCAAAAACAAAACAAAACAAAACAAAAACATCACAATTCATAATAGTAGCAAAAGTACAATTATGAATTAGCAACTAAAATTATTTTATGGCTGGGAGATAGATCATCACAACATAACAGACTGTATTAAAGGGTCACAGCATTAGGAAGATGGAGGACCGTGGCTCTAAAGGAAGCCTGGACAAGGTAGGCCTCTGACCCTTGCAGGGGTAGAAGCATGATCTAATCCTGAAGTAGCCCACCTTCCACACCTTGTGAGCTAGCTGCACTGAAATCTCTCCGCCCACCTAGTCATGAAATCAGGTAGCAAATTCTACCTTACGGGAGGGCTCTGGGGGAGCACCAGACAGACAAAGAGGGGCTAGGGCAGAACCAGCGTCTAATCAATACAGAATAGCTTGCAGATGCAGGGCGAGGCAGACTTCAGAAGCCAGGACAACTGTCTTGGCAGCCCCACTTCTCTAAAGCTTAGGAAAGAGGAAGAAAATTAAATCTCATTTGTTTAAAGGTGAAAAACCATCTTCCTCAAAAGAGTCTTGCTCCACCGTGAATTCAGAAAGGGGAAGTCACATCTTCAAAAGCAAGCCTGAATTGCTGAATAGACACCAAAAAAGCCAGTTTCCCCCACAAGTACCTAGTACTCAAAGTAGGCTAAGAGTTGCCTGTGATCCATGATTATGGGACTTGCTTTAAGGAGGCTGAATAATTTATAATCCGTAAATTGTTTATATGCTGAAGGATATTGTTAAAGACCTCTGGAATGATCCCCCCAAAATCTGCACCCCTAAGTGAATTTAAGCATGCCCCAAATCTAATTCACACCAGTACAGCTGTAGGAAAAACTTGCTTTCTTTATACATATGCAAAGACTCCCAGCCTCCCTCCTTTCTGAATTGCAAATCCATCCCGGTTTCCAAAGATCTTCACCCAGGCACCATCTGCTTTGCCCCCATGGCTAACCCCCTAAAAAAAGGCCGTCATGGTCCCTAAGAGACATTCCGGAACCAGCAGAAGAGAACTGCTTCCCAGTGATCCTGGCTTCCGGTGACTCCAGCGGCTCAGCCTCGCCTGAGGGATTTCTACGACACCCTTGGGGGAGGGCTGCCACCAGCTGCCATCCTCTAGCCTGGGGGCTTCCTTTGTCCACGGAATGGGTTTTGTCCACTCCAGTGGCAAGCCGTGGCACCATGACTGAGACATGAACACCCCAGCTCCGCACCACTTTGAGCCAGTGCAGACCCATACTGCCCCCTGATGCTAAGTCTGGTAGAAACCAAGGACGCCCTCTAGTAGCCACCCCTCACTTCCTCCCTCCCTTACTTGCACTGCCTCACGATAGAAGACTGCATTTGAACCCACGTCTGTAGATGTAAGAATTGATCTTCGGGGCCACAGAGCCTGGGAAATCTGCCTGAGTCTGGCCCTGTGCACTGATAGCAGGGATTGGAAGTCAAGCTACTTAAGCCACATGTTTTCCAGCTAAGAAATATCACTAGCTTTGATTGCATGGATTGCATGGGGATCCTGAGGACAGCGTTGGCATCCTGCAGCTTAAGATCATCGTGCCCTGAGGTGTTTGTTCAATAAGTAGTAAAAGACAAGAGGCCATGAGTGTGGCAAAGGGTGAGAGCAGGGCCCCTACCCCCTTCGATGGTCCTTCCAGGGAAATGAGCTATAAGCAGACCAGTGGGCCAACGGCTGACAAGAGGGGCTGTGGGGGACTGCCACAAACTCTCCAAAGGTCTGGCATGCTGTCTAGTACAGCAGCCACTGGCCACAGGGCCCATTTAAATTTACAACTCAAAACTAGGCAAAGGCCATGCATGTCTAGTCCCTGCTACTCCAGAGGCTCAACTGAGTTGAGAAGTTCAAAGCCAGCCTGGGTAACATCGTTTTTTTGTTTTTTTGGTTTTTTTGTTTTTTTGTTTTTTTTAGTGAGACACCATTCTAAAAGGCAAACTACCATTCAACAGTATCTAATGGATATATAGAAGTCACCGTTTTATTTAAAAAACAAAAACAAAAAACAAAAAAAAAAACCCTGTTGAAAATTTGAGTGAAATGTGAGATATTAATTTTTACTCTCAAGCAAGTTTTATAGAAATGAGAATGTTCGAGCTGGGGGAACGGCCTAATGGTTAAGAGTGCTTGGTGCTCTTGCAGAGGGCCCAGGTTTGATTCCCAGCCCCATGTGGTAGTTCACAACCACCCAGACCTCCAGTTCTGGAGGTGGTGCATATGTAGGCAAAACAACCACACACAAAATTAATAACTCTGATAAATAAAAAAAATGAATGAGAAATCCCAGGGCAGTGGCCCTTTAGGCATGATTCTTTCTCACACAAAGACTGTGCAAATGGCCACCAGGGTAGACATCCTGAACAAGACGATAATGGGCTTCCAGAAACTTTCAAAAAATAAAATGAAATTGCATTAATTAAAACCAAATACAACCAAAATTCCTGTTTTCTCGAGCCCTCTAGTCACACCTCAGCTGTGACTTCTTCGCTCTAGTCAGTGTGGCATTGCCACAGGAAGTCCCTGCTGGCCTAGCTACCTACCATCACGCAGACCTAGACAGCAGACCAACAGGGCCTTCTTTGCTTCTGTGAATTCCAAGCACCTGCCTGGCCTCTGAGAGCAGTTCCTGTAAAATGGGCTGCACTGCACTCCCTAGAGAGGCGAGTGGCCACACCAGATAGCTCCTAGTCTGGAAGTCGGAGGCCCAGCGATGCCAGCTGAGTCACTTCCACATTTAGTTTTGCCCTGGGATCCTCTTAGATCCATCAGTTGCTCACTGTGCCCATGTGCTATGCCCCCGCCCCTTTGTGATGCATTCCCCTCTGGGAGTGAGTCCATCCAAAAGCTATTGGGTGGTGGGTGAGGGTTGGGAGCTTCCTGGACTTGTCCAAACAGAAGCAGAAGCTGGGACCACATGGGACTGAGCCCAAAGCCTATCTGAAGAGACTCCAGGCAGCCCCATTCCAACTCTGTATCACACTCCAGTGGGAGATCAATAGTCACCAGGGGGCAGTGGGAGGAAGAAGGAAACAGATAGAACACAAAGCATTTGGGGGGCAGTGAAACTGCTCCCTCTGATGCCACAAAGGATCCGGCAGTGGTGTGTCTGTGGAATGAACAGCACCAGTTACCCAGTCTGAAGAGAATGTGAGTTCACAGGCTACACCCGCTGAGGGATGCTGGGAGTGGGCAGTTCCACTCAGGGTGAGGGAGGAAAGATGGAGAAACTGGGCCATACACCGTTTGGGGGACAAATCAAGAAGACAAATTCCAAAGCTCAACCATAAAAAAAAAAGGAGAAGCCAGGCAGTGGTGGTGCACGTACGCCTTTAATCCCAGCACTTGGGAAGCAGAGGCAGAGGCAGGTGGATTTCTGAGTTTGAGGCCAGCCTGATCTACAGAGTGAGTTCCAGGACAGCCAGGGCTACACAGAGAAACCCTGTTTAAAAAAAAAAGAGGGTAGAGAAAACAAGGAGGTGGGGAGAGGAAAATGGAAGGAGGGAAGAAGAGAGGGTAGGAAGGGAAAGACGGAAGGAAGGAGGGAGGGAGGAAAAGACAAAAGACTCAAGAGATGGAAGGAAGCAAATCTCTGCTGGGCTGTCCAGGGCCCTTTGTTCAAGCATCCCAGGGTGGATGTCCCAGATCTCACCTCACACCTTCCTCCCTGTTAGCTCACTCTCTTCTTTCCACCACAGTCTGCTCAAATCACCACAAACCGTCCCTTTATCATTGAACCTCCCTAATTAAGCTAACATTATTAGGAGGTTGGGAGGGGGAAACCCCTCCCAAATTCTCTTTGCGTTTCAGTAGCTCTTTAATATGCGAGGCGACGAGAGAGATGAGCAGCCCCTAATTGCCAGTCCCTGGAGTAGCCGGTCAGAAAATGAATTGATGCGGTTTTGTTTTTTTTTTTTTCCTTATGAACAATGCATGTAGCACAAATTGCAGTGGCCGTCACCAGAGATTTAATTACCAAATATCATTACTTTCACACATCATTTCAGATTTGGCCTGATCAAATCAAAGTCCGGGAGAGAGGGAGAGAAAACTGCACTCTTAGCAGGTCATTCGTTCAGGGATGGCTTCAGAGCAGTGCGGCCTGGCACTGGGGAGACTTCCTTCAGCCACTGTGGAAGAATCAGCTGCCAGAGGCATCCATGGCAAGAGAGATGTCCAAGGTTCCAGGCTTTGGAAGAAGGAAGACTGTACACCTGCAGGAAGATTCTCCAGGACCTGGGAAACACCCCCTCCATCCCCCCAAGAAAGGACCAAGCTGTATCAAGCCCTGGAACCCTGCAAATAGAAGGTACAGCAATCTATGGGGACTGTCTACTGTTTGTTCATCCCCCAAATATCTGTGAAGCACCTAGTGTGTGTCTGACGCTGATCCTGACCCCGAGGATACAAAACAGCACTGTGGTTGGGGAAAATGAGTTTAATCAAATAACTTGATGCTTCATCAAGAGCGAGGGGAGATAGGAAAGCCAGACCTCCTGGGTTAGAATCCCTACTCCAGTCACATCTGGGTGACGTTGACAAAGTCACTCAGCCTTGTGGTGTCTCGGTGTCTCCATTTGTAGAATGGGGACTCTAACAGTATTTATCCCGTGGTTGTACACAGAATTAGATGACTCCATATTATAACACTTGACATGGTGTCTGGTACGGGCAAACTCCACATGGAAGTGTTTGTTAAACGCATACAACCGTAAAATGGTAGCTGTAAGAAGACCCTGAGAGCCCAGTGCTCTGACAGCCTAGACGGGAAGTGAGAGAGGACAAAGAGGTTAGCAAGTGCAAACTGCCAAGCAGAAGAAGGGGATGTGTTAACTAAGGGAAGCGCTGAAGAAGTGTGCTCTTACCTTCAGAATCAACACGTGCAAAGTCCCCCTGGGGCAGAAATCAACTAAAAGAAAAAGACACTGGAGAGTGGGATGTGGAGGGAGGGTTTGGCTAGAATCACCCAAGGGTGATGAACCCGGTGGACTCGATTCCTGCAGGCCGTGGCTAAGAGTTCCAACTGTAAACCCTAACCCCGAGCGGAGCGAGTGTCAGAGCCTTGGAAGACTCATCTCTCAGCGAGCGAGCGTCAGTCGTGGTGTGTTTATTAGAGAAGTGTCCCCTATGCGCCCCCTTCCCACAGGAAGCGGATGCCAATCAAGTTCAGTTTGAAAAGTGAGAAGGATACTGGTAAACCAAGCAGGAAGGTGTTAGTTACACCCAGGAAAGAGTACCTGTGACAAACCCCTCCAACACCAGGGCCTGAAGGCACAAGATGGGGAGAAAAAAGAGACACAGCAACTATGACTCCTGTCCCCAAGACCCTACCAGTCCCCAGCTGGGACATCTCATTGATTGAACCATCTGGACTTTGGGAAATGAGGAAGCCTGTGAGACAGAACCATCAGTCAATGCCAAGGCTGTGCTAGCAGAGGGCTGATAGGAGACCGTGGCGGTCATGCAGAAGACAGAGGATAGGTGGGCTTCAGATCACAGTAGAGACCTGACTGGGGCCAGCTCCTTCACGAGCTCCCCCTGTGTCATTCCTAGAATTCTACCTGTGACTTCAGCTCAGCCTTTCTCAGCAGCAGGCATCCTTTACGGAAGCCCAGGAGGGCTGAGAACGGAGCCCAGCTTGTCACCTTTCCATTCTCACTCTTCCTGAGTCTATAGGGAGGGTTTCCAGAAGCTGCCTGCCGGAGTGCTTACACAACAGCTCCCCACCTTCTTTTTTGAAACAAGAACCTGGAGTTTACTAATTCCTCCTGTCTCTACCTCCTCAGCCATGAGATTATAGCCACATGCTGCTGTAGATTTCTTTTCTTTTTCTTCCTTCCTTTCTTCCTTCCTTCCTTTCTTTCTTTCTTTCTTTCTTTCTTTTCTTTCTTTCTTTTCTTTCTTTCTTTCTTTCTTTCTTTCTTTTTTTTTTTTTTGAAATGCAGGTGCTAAGTGTCCAAACTCAGGTTCTCATGCTTGCACGGTAAGCTCTACCAACTGAGCCACCACCCCATCCCCTATCTCTGTTTTTATTGAAAACATTGTTGTTTACATCCACTTGAAATAGATTTGCAACTATTATTTTAAATAAACAAGCAGATTTTTAAATTTCTACTTTAGTGTTTTAATGTAGTAAATATTGGTAGGTATGACTCCCATGAACAAAAGTTTTGAGGAGATTTCAGCAATTTTTAGGTACATAAAGAGGTCCTAAGGGGGCTAAAGAGATGGCTCAATAGTTAAGAGCATTGACTGCTCTTCCAGAGATCCTGAGTTCAATTCCCAGCAACCACATGGTGGCTCACAACCATCTGTAATGAGATCTGATGCCTTCTGCTGGTGTGTCCAAAGACAGTTTCAGTGTACTCATATACATTAAATAAATAAATAAATATTTTTAAAAGGAGGGTGTCCTGAAACCAAGAAGCTTGGCACCAAGATACTCAAAACAACTGAGAAGGACATGTAGCTTACCCCCTCCCCTTTTTTTTAACATGTCTGTGTGTGTCTGTGCACTGCATGCATGCAATGCCTGCAGAGGCCAGAAGAGGGCACTGGGTTCCCCTAGAACTGCAATTAAAGATGGTTGTGCAGTCATGTGGGTGCAAGGAATTGAACCCAGGTTCTCTGGAAGAGCAGCCAGTGCCCTAACAACTGAGCAAATGCTGTAGCCCCTTGTCTTAAAGAAGAGACAGCTACAGCTCAGAGAAGGACCGAGGACTCCTGGGTCACACAGTTGGCTGGTTCTTGGCATAGTTCTCTGACACCAAGGTTTGTGTGCACCCAGACCACTCCTCTCATGCATCAGAAGGACAGGGAATGGTGCATGGTGGGACAGTACCTGTCTTCTGCCTCCTCCACAGAGAGGAAATGACAGGATGGATTGATCTCCATGTGGCCATGTTAATCAGCTCCCACCAGCCAGAGTTTGACCAGTTTGAGAGGTTTATAGCAACAATGTGGGGTTGATTTATTTCTCCTTAATAAAAAAGTGATAAGTGAGACCTGCGTCTATCACTCAGGATGAGTTATTAACTAATTTACACTTGCGTGGCCAATGGTTCCAAATGTGGGGGAGATGGGGTCAAACGTGGCCCTCGGGGCTGCCCTGGCCATGTCTGCTGCCTCCCATGCAAGCCTTGCCACTCACACACAAGCAAAAACAAGCTCTCACTCAGATCTGAGTGTCAAGGCTCTGGAGAGAGGAGAGAGGGAAAATGGCGAGATGGGTCTCAGCCTTTTCCCTGAAGAAATCAGGTCTGGTAGTGTGTTCTGCTGATCCCAGGATCTATCCCCACAGCTGTGCTTCCTTGGGCTGCAACTGGTCCCCTGCTAAGCTGAGGGAAGGCTCAGAGAGGACATGACCTCTCAAAGATGATGGCCTGTTGCAGTAAATCTCCAACCCCTACAAGCCCATATAAAGAACACACAACTCAGTTATAATATTCATGAGCTGCACACCTAGACTGGGCACATTCACCCCTACACCACTCTGTTCCCCAGCTATGACATCCCTTGCTACTTGCCGCTTCTCTAGGCCACGTGGTTCCGTTTTTTCTTCTTTCCACCTCCTCTTCCTCTGTCTTTTTCCTCCCTTGTTCCCTATTCTTCCCCACTCTCTAAAACCTCCAGCCCTACCTTTCCCTTCCACTGCCCAATCACAGGCTCTAGCCTTTATTTGACCAGTTAAAATGGGGAGAAGATTCACATGAGTTCACCTGAGTATGTGATCTGTGATCTACTCCTTGTCGTCGGGGCCGCCCCTCCTGAAGAAGCAGAATTAACATCAGAATACAAACACCACCAAGGCAACCCACAACAGTGGGGACACCAGCCAGCCGGACTAAGAAGCATATATGTGTGAGGCTCCCAGCCAGCCCCCACGTTCCCCTCCATACAGAGACAGAAGCCTCTCTCAATTGCCAACCAAATGCTTCCTTAAAAGCCCATAGTGGTGGATGGTGTGGCTGGACTAAACAGCCTATCATCGTCAGATTCCGTCTAGTCCTCCAGAAAGCAAAACAGGATAGCACTAAAACAAGTTAACAGCCGGGCGGTGGTTGCGCACGCCTTTAATCCCAGCACTTGGGAGGCAGAGGCAGGCGGATTTCTGAGTTCAAGGCCAGCCTGGTCTACAGAGTGAGTTCCAGGACAGCCAGGGCTACACGGAGAAACCCTGTCTCGAAAAACAAAAATAAATAAATAAATAAATAAATATTTAGCACCTTCCTTAAACCCTTAAATTTATGGTAGGGAAACTCTGAGGGCCACTTGTATAAGAATACAATGCGGGGCTGGTGAGATGGCTCAGAGGGTAAGAGCACTGACTGCTCTTCCAAAGGTCCTGAGTTCAATTCCCAGCAACCACATGGTGGCTCACAACCACCCATAATGAAATCTGACACCCTCTTCTGTGTACTCATTTATAATAATAAATAAGTAAATCTTAAAAAAAAAAAAAAAAAAAGAATACAATGCGGTAGCTATTTAAATCAAATTTAAGTGTGTGGCATTTCAAATAGAAGCATTTTGTGAGGACCTGGGATATCACTCAACCCCAGTAATAAGTTACCCCAGTAACTATGTGGGCATCCCAATATCTAACCAGACAAGAACAGGGGAGCTTCCACTCATTCTCCCACCTGGAAGCAATTCAAAAGCCATAGGAAGAGATACACAGACCAGGATGTTATCAAAAGAAGAGGCAGAGGTAACGAGAATGAAAAGAATATCCATTAACCTGCCAGGACTCGGTGGTGGTGGTGGTGGTGGTGGTGGTGGTGGTGGTGGTGGTGG
>JADRCD010203278.1:0-11318 GCA_019843815.1 Montemys delectorum
CACACACACACACACACACACACACACACACACACACACACAATGATGATCATCATCATGGAGATCCTTTTCTAAAGGTGTCATCCGATATTGTACATTCCTGACACTGCCCTTCTGACTTGACTTGCTAGTGCTGACAGAAGAGCCCTTAAATAACACCTAGAAGCCACTAAACCTAACAGCTTCTAGAACCTACCAAGAAAAGTGAGCAGCAAATGGTTTGGGTCACTGGCTAAAGGTCACCCAAATCCTGATCTTAGGAAAGGAAAGAGATAAGAGAAGAGACGGGCTAAGGGTTAGGAACAGAACAAAGGTCGGGGACCTGATGATACTCAGGAATGGGGAGGCCTGGACGGGGAGCTCAGAAGTGGGGGAAGAGTCAGGGTTGAAGGCAACAAACCTGAGATACACTTCAGGAATATCTGATTGTGAGTCACCCTGAGAATTTTTTCCACAACCCCAAAACATCGAAATTTCCTACTTTGTGAAGGAGCTAGAGAAGAGACAGAAAGGAAGAGAGAGAAAGCTGCTTCACTGGGCATTTTAAAACAAGGCATTTTGAACTCCAACAGGAAAGGCAGGATGCTGAACAAGTCCCAGCAGGCCTTGCAAGCAGTTCTGCAAGCTAGAGGCTCACCACAGGGCCTCTCCTCTCTGGACACACAGTATGCTCCAAGAACATATTTCCAACTTAAAATTTTAGTAATGTATGAGAATAGACATCACTTACTCCTTGGAGTATTTAGATGTTGGCCTAGAATCCCAAGCCAACATCTTCAGTGAGGTCAATTTTAATAATAATAATAATTAAAAAAAAAACTTGCTGTTATCTATCCAGATCTCTTCCTGCCAGGGTACCAGCCAGGGGTCTCTTAGCTTTGTAAAGATATAAATTGTAATAATGATAACTTTTAGAAGCCAGCTTAAGCAGGCCTTGTGGTCCCACTCTGGAGGCTGAGTTGGGAGGATCATGAGTTGGAGGTTAGCCTGGTCTTCATAATAAGGCTCTGTGTCAAAACAAAACAAAGCAAAACCAAAAGAAGACAGAGCTTAGATTTTGGTTAAATTAAAAAGCTAAAAACATTTTATTGATGTGGGTGCTGTTTTATATTCAACATTTTGAATACAGTATAGCCCCTCTGAAATTCATAGTAGAATTTAACCACTATTGTGAAGTGTTAAAATGGTAGAAACTTAATCCAAGGGTGTTTAGAGGCAGCACCCTTGGGAGGAATAGAAAGGAGAATAGGAGTTAAGCACTCCTGAGTGAGCATTGGTGTCTTTAGAGGAAAGGGGATGAGAGAGAGAGGATCTCTCACTGTGCAATGTCCGGCTTCATCTCGTGGACCAGAACCGTGAGCTAGCTAAGCCCTTGTTAGTTATAATTCACCCAGTATTAGTACCACCCAGTATTCAGTATCATCTTATTAGCAACAGCAACAGATTAAACTGCTCAGGTAAGTACGTTCATGTCTTTGCACCTCCACATGCTCCTCTGCTCTGCTACCCAAGATTAACTTGATGGTGCCTTTCAGTTCAGTCAAGAAACATCTAGCGAGCGTCCACTCCAGGCCAGACATGTTCCCCGCATGGGATACAGAAGGTTCCTGCCCTCACTAGGTTGACAAATTAGCTTCAGGATCCTATGACTGCCAAGAGCCTGGGCCAGCTATGCCCTACATGATGTTTCTGTGTCTCAGAAAGAGACAGGGCGGGGTTTCCGTAGGAGAGAACCTGAGGCTATGGGTGAGCAAGTCACCACTGACTGGTCCCTGCACGGGTCAGTAGCGCTTGCTCCTCTGCTGGCGATGGCTGTTGTTCTTGTTTGTTAAGTTGCTAGAAGGTACTGGGTTTTTAGAAGCATTAGTGGTTAAATGTGAGTATATTTTTGGTCTGTGCTGGGATTCCAAGTGGAACTGGAAGAGGGAGAGGGGCAGGAAAAAGTGAAGGTAAGGAAGGTCAAAGGGCAGAGGATGGCACAGCAGGGAAGAGGTGGGAGGGTTCTCAGCAAAGCCCTGATTCACCCACAGTCTCACCCTGGAATACTCACTCTTGGCTGGAAGAAGAGCCAGTGCTCTTAACCTCTGACTCATCTCTTCTAGCCCCCACTTTTAGTATTGTAATTAAAAAAAAATTATTAGTTTGTTTTGCAAATTCCAACATTAAGGTATATTAGCACATTATGTAAATGTCATGGGAACAATTTATCATCCTCACCATCATCACCATCATCACCATCATCACCATCACCCAGAGTGCAGGCTTCTACCTGCTACTTTATCCGCCTTGCAACACGTCTGCTGGCCCCAGGTTAGGTGCCTTGCCTTCTGAGGGACCACAGAGCAAGCACAGGCTCTGGAGAATGGTGAAAAGGATGCATGCCAACATAACCACATATGCCACTCCCTCACTTCAGGCCAGGTCTAAGCACTTGACCCTCACCAGACCCCCAGGACAACTCTACAGAAGAGAAGAGGCCTGGAGAAGGTGAGAGGCAGGTCACATGTGCCGTTCCACTCAGTCATGTGTGACAGACTGCAGGGTCCCCAGGCTGGGTAGAGCAGGGCGTAGGAGGAACCCGGCAGGACATGGAACCCGGCAGGACATGGGTGGCTCTCCCTGGGTGTATAGCCTGGATCTCTGGGGGGCTAGCCTGAAACACAGATCCTTGAGCTTATCCAACTCTTTTGTGGTTCAGCAGATTGGAGGAACCCTGAAATATGACTTCTTATAAAGCTCTGCAGGCGACTAAAACAGGAGTGGCCACTGCCTACATTCCTCATGCACAGGAGAAAATGGAGATGTTAGAAATGACTGTTTGGGGCTGGAGAGATGGCTCGGTGGTTAAGAGCAGTGACTGCTGTTCTGAAGGTCCTGAGTTCAAATCCCAGCAACCACATGGTGGCTCACAACCATCCGTAATGAGATCTGACACCCTCTTCTGGTGTGTCTGAAGACAGATACAATATACTTAGGTATAATAATAAATCTTTGAAAAAAAAAAAGAAAGAAAGAAATGACTGTTTGGGTCTCTCCCTCGTGGAGTAGCTTAGGAGAGCTCACATTTCCATTCAAAACCCAAAATGGCCGTCTGTAAGACAAGGCTAGAGAGATTAACCCCGGTTAACCCCAGTTCTTGGGGTTAACAAGAAAGAGAACTAAGAATTGGATCCCAGTGGCTCACAGGAAGGATTCCTTAGGTGTCCTCTTCTTCCAGGATAGTGTATAAATAAAGTTATTCCTCCATCTCCATCCAGCTCCCTAAACTGGAAAGGTCACGGGAAGATGCAGCGCAGAGAGATGAACAGCCATGGAGCCTTAAAAACGAAGGGCCAGCAGACAAGACGGCACCAGGTCCTGCAAGGATCATTGACCAGCATGTCATCCCAACAGTACCCCAAACATTCCACTGATATGCCAGGGCCTAGGTCAAGTGGGGACACACACAGATTGGGGCGTGGGTGACTCCTCTGCCAGAGATATGCACTGAAGTAACACTGAGAAACAGAACAACATGTATGGCCCTCCCAAGAGGAGGAAAAGAATGTGAACCCAGCACCAGTCGATGGTCATCCATGATTCAGAGATGCCCAAGGGAAAGGATGGCACAGGAAAGAAGTAGGAAAGAGGGCATGCTGGGATACGCCTATAATTCCAGTACTTGAGAAACTGCTGGGGGGTGGAGGGGGCTAATTCAAGTTCTCCTTAGATACAGGGTGAATTCAAGGCCAGTCTGAGATAATCAAAAAACCCTGTCTTAAAATAAATAAGTAAACAAACTTAAATAAATTTAATTAATTAAATAAATAAAAACAGGAAGGGAGCAGGGAGGGGAGAAGTAAGTGAAGAGTATAAACTGGTACTACATTTGGTTCTAAAAGATAATTTTACATTTTATAACCATTTGGGAAATAAAATAAAACTATTTCTAGGACATAAAAACTCTCAAAATTCAGGAACAATTGGTATCTTCCTTTAAAACTAAAATGGTGTTTGGACACAGAGCTTCCCACAGGGACACCACTACCCTGTGAAGACTCAAGCAGAGGTGAGGGCACACAGGACGCCAGGGAAGCAACGGAAGCTGGGAGAGACCACAGAGCCTACAGGAGGGGCCCACGCGGCTGAGGCCTTGACCCTGGATTTCCAGCCTCCTCGGTGTCACAGGCTACCTTCCCCGTGTTTACACTCTCTAGTCTGTGCTAACTGTTACAGCAGCCCTTGCAGGCTAATACACCCAGAGCCTTGCTGTTCTTCACCACGCCAATCAATGGAGCACACTGGCAACCTCTAGAAAGCCACCGTATTTTCCTTTATATCCACTAAACTAGACATCGTGGAGGGATTCACAGTAAACAAGACATAACATGTTCTCTTCAGGGGAAAGTGTGCCTCACCTGACACTTTCCAAAACGCCTCTGCATATATTTGTCTCTTGCAGATGACAAGCCTTACGTGGAGGTAGGGAAAGCCGGCCACGTTAGTCTAGCTTACGTATGAGAAGACCGGGTTTTAGAGAGTCGGAGACAGCTTCAGCGCCTGCAGCATGAAATGGCAGCGAAGGAACAAGAGGCCCCAGAGAGCAGGGCTGTTCCCTCAGACTGCTTCTCTTAGCCTGCCTGGCTGCCTCCTTGGCAGGACTAGGAGGCTCTTGTCTCCCCTGCAAGAGAAACCACTGAGCTGAGACAACTATGGATTTGGTGGAGGGGGCGGGGGGGGGGGGGGGGGGAGTTGTTAGGATCCAAAGCTCCAAGCAAGCTCCAGGAGGCCAAAGGGAGGTCGCACCACACAGGCCTGCTAAAGACAGATGTAGTCACAGCAGAAGGAGAGGCAGGTGCAGTCGCAGGCTCTTCAGAATTCCACACTTGCTGTTGCTCCCCACACTCCCACCCCCACCCCCACCCCCACCCTTCTACCACACAGGTTCCTAGTAATGGTGCTGCCCTGTGTTGTCAAAATAGTGAGGTGCCGGAAGGAATTCCAAATGAAATCTATGTGTCTCTGAAGCCTCCTAAATGTCTGTCACTGTGGTTGTAGCTAAACCCGCTAATGTGCTAAGCATTTTCTGGCGGTGCTGGGAAGGTAGGGCTGGTATTTTGGGAGCTGGGAGGAGCTTGGAGGTGACACCCCTCTTAACCCTGGGAAGGAGGAACCTGCATGGAAAGCAAACCTCAAGCACATCCGCTGAAGTCACACTGGGCCACCAAGCCATACTTTGAGATTCCTGAGGCACCAGGTATGTGGGCAGAGAGAGAACAAACTCAGTCCGGCAAGCACAGAAGCCTCTCAGAGTAGGGCTGCAAGGGACAGTGTGCTCTAAAATGTGGCTGGCAAGGGACCCCTTTTCTGCTGACGCAAAGCAGCATGCAATGCTGGCCAGGAGACCAGGCAGCCAGGCCTGGCCCTGGCTCAGCTTTTCTTAGTTGGCAGGGGCAGGGTCATGATAACCAAACAAAGCAAAAAGATGACAGAGGCAGGCAGGCAGGCAGGCAGGCAGGCAGGAGCCCTGACCCCTCAGAGGGCCTAGGGATATGTGTCCTGGAGAGGAGGAGAGTGACAACAGCAACTCCCACCATCCAGGGTACTGGGTTCCCCAGACACACTGCACTATCCATTTTTCAGGAGCCCTTTGAGAATGGCTTAAACATGACACAGAGAGGGGAGCAGCCCCCTCACCCCGAATCTGAATCCATACAAGATCCTGGTCCGTCTTCATCCCTGGTGAACTCACACCTCTTAAGGAAAACCAGAGGAATTTGGGAGTGAGGAAGCAGAGAACAGGGCCTAGTGGTAGCCCTGCTGGAGAGAGGAGTCTTTCCCAGGGCCACTGTGTGACAGGAAGTGTAGTGAGTGACAGGGGAGGCTGCCCAGGTAAGGAAGAAGAAGGGCCATCCTGGGAACAGATAAGCCAATAAAACCCTCACGGGATTCAATCTGGAGGAGAAAGAGAAAAAAAAAAATCCCAGCTGATAGTGGCTGCTGAGAGCTGCGACTTTTAAAGCCCCTCTGGCAAAAGGCTCTTCAGACTCTTTTGCAAACCCCAACCACGCAGCCAGCCAGCCACCTCCCAGCCAGCAAACCCACAACCATCCAGGCAGACTTAGCTAGCCCTCCTCTGCCTGCCTTCTGCCCCTGCCTCTGTGCCAGTCTTCCTAAAGAAGGTGTCCTCGCCGCAGCTGGAGATGGCATAGTTTATATCAATCAGGGCCACTCAGAGCCAGGAGCGGAGACCTCGGCCTCAACATGGCCACAGGTGCTTAAACATGGAAACGATGAAGCTACTCTTGGGAAGCTGGAGAGATCTGGATGAGATGATGAAGGTTGGATTCTGGGCACAAAGCTTGGTGGGGGGAGAGGTCCATGTAAGCTGGTCCCTCTCCTTCCTTCCTTCCTTTGTTCCTTTCTTCCTTCTTTCCTTCGCTCCTTCTTTCCTTCCTTTCTTCCTTCCTCTCTCCCTCCCTCCAAGCACCACATTCATTACAGGGACATTATAACTCAGTTGGAATTTATGAGTTTGGGGAAACAAAGGCATATGCATGTACAACCAACCACCGGTAATGAGTTCATGGAATCTCCTCTAATATAGTACACCCATAGCTGCCCACCCAACTCTTTCCCCTCTTCCACCTGCTTGGAATTACTCACCTGGAAGTCTCTTTTTAGTAAGACCACTCTATTTTACAATCCCATGAGGACACAAACTGTGCATTCTCCCCAGGAGGAAACAACGTTCCAAAACTATAATTTAAATGGTGACCCAGTGCTGTGTTCTCGCAGCCCCACAAAAGCCTTTCTTCAGAGTCCCCTCTTCCATTCAGACTTCACATGGCTTGTCCCTCTTCTGGAAGCCCAGTGCAGTTGATCTGTATTTGTCATATAAGCTCATCAAAATCTGTCTGTGTCACATGTGGAGGGGCTGGGGATGTAACACACACCTATAATCCCAACACTTGGGAGATGGAGGCAGGAGTGGTGAGTTCAAGACCAGCCTGGGCTACAGGAGAGTCTGTCTCAATAAAAAAGAAAAGAGGAAAGGAGAGTGCTGATCTGATTTTACTTTTATATCCCCACAATACGGAGCACCTGCTGGAAGTCAACACTACCCTGATTCCAAACCAGACAGACATCCCAACACTTTTAATTTCATAAACCTTAACCCTTACTTCATCCTCTGCAGAAGAATTAACTCAAACTGTGCCAGAGAGCTAAGTGTGAGAGCTAAAACTATAAAAGTTCTAGAAGAAAAATTGGAAGAAAATCCTGTTCCTCTTAAGTTAAACAAAAATTCCTTAACAAGGGCATCCCCGCAATGTTGGATTTCATCAAAATTTAAAATTTCTGTTCTCTGGAAGGAACTAGCATCAAAATAAAACACAAGCCACAGACTGCAAGGAAATATTTGCAGAAAGCATATCTGATAATGGATGTCTAGTCAGAATATATAAAGAACTCCTAAAATTTAATAAGACAAATGATCCAATTTTTTTTAATAGACAAAAGAACTGAACAGACATTGCATAAAGAATGAGCTACAGATGGCCAAAAGGCATGGGAAAAAGTGTTCAATGTCATTAGTCATCAGGGAAATGCGATTAAAAGCACAGTGAGATAGCATTAAACTTCTATTATAGGAAGACTGGCAATGGGGAAAGCACTGGCTAGGATACATTGTAACTAACTCTGAGCACCACTGGTAGAAAAACTAGATGCGATTGCCACTTTGGAAAGCACTTGTAAAAAAGTGCTTATAAAGTTAAATAAGCGCTTGGAGGACAGCAATCCCAGGCCTAGGCACTTGGGCAAACTCTCAACAAGCATGAAAACATGTCTACACAGAGACCTGCATATGAATGTTCCTGACAGCATCACTCTTAACAGCTCAAACTTGGAAGCAATCCAAATGCTCATCAGCTGATGAATGGGCACACATGCTATGGTACAGCCACGCCGAAAATGGCATCCATTCATGTGATAAGCTTGGTGAATCCTAAGTCTACTCTATTAGTTTCTTTTTGCTACTATAACAAACAGCTACAAACTTATGGCTTAAAACAAGGCCAAATAGCCAATGTTAGCCTCATTTGACCAGGATCAAGGTGTCAGAGGGACTAGTTCCATGAGAGGATTGAGAAAAATCTGTCTCCTCATCTTGTACAACTCCTAGAGGCTCATGGCCTCTCTCCACACCGTGATGCTGTGCCTTCCCATCCTCCACTCTCTTAACCTACGCTAGGAGGAACAGGTGCCGGCTCAAAAGGAGCAGCAAGTTGTGGAAACTCACAAGTCATTTCCTATCGCCAAGATGAGTACATTGAAGGCTGGGGGCATAGCTCAGTGGTAGAGTGCTTGTCTAGCATACCTGAGGGCCTGGGTTTGAATCCCAGAACTGCTGAAAACAAAAGCAGGCCTACAGAGACGGCTGGGTGGTTAAGGAACCCGCTGAACAAATGTTGGCATGGGTGTTTGCATCCCTAGCAGCTACATAAAAAGCCAGGTATGATGCAGCATGTCTTTAAACCCTATGCTAGGGAGACAGGGGCCAGGGACTCTAGCTAGGCAGTCTAGCCGACGTGGTGAGCTCCGGCTTCAAGGAGAGATCTTGTCTCAATAACAACAACAACAACAACAACAACAACAATAATAATAATAATGCAAAACACTGGATATCAACTGCTAGCTTCCATTTATAGGTTTGTTCACGTGTATACACACATACATGCATATGTGCATACACACATACATACATACATACATACATACACACATGTACATACACACAAACACACACACACACACACACACACACACACACACATGCACACAGAAAACACAAACACCAAAAAAGAAGAGTAAAATATGATTCAAGAGAATCAAGTGTTGCACAGTCTGTCCGGGATGTAATAAATCATAGACAATCCCAAGGTCTCTGAATCTGAACACAGAGTTTTTTCTGTTACATGTGACTTCTTACTCTTCTCGGACTTAACTAGGAAACCTCAGGCTGCGTGGGCAGCACCGTAAAGTCCCAGAGGCCAGCACTCCACCCCACTCCCACACGCCTTTGCTCCTGTGAACTACACCAGTGCCAGCACAAATCTAGATCAGCATGACCCTGGATTTCTCCATCTCCCCATCCTGCAGCCAGCTGATCCCCAGTCACAGGACAAAAGAACTATAACCGCTAAAGGGCTGGGGTCTGCACCCTGCTTTATGTCTCCTGGCATTCATTCACTTTGATTGTTTTATTTGGCCTTCCCCGACATGAGGCTAATGGTGCAGATATTATCAACCCTGTCAAAATCATGCTCAGGTAGAAGCCTAGATGAGAATCTTACCCAACCCCACCCCACTGATACCACAGTGCCTGTCATCTTAGAGAACAGACCCTAGGCTACCTCCTAGCCACGGCGGAGCCCCTCATCGGCAACATGGAAAACATGGGACCCTGCCCTGCCTACACACCACCTATAAATGAAAAAGGAAGAAAAAAGTAAAGAAAACTAGGGCTGGAGAGGCAGTTCAGTGGTTCAGAACACTCAGTGTACCAGCATACACCTTAATCCCAGCACTCAGGAAGCAGAGGTGGACAGAGTTCGAGGCCAGCCACGGTGAGTTTCAGGACAGCTACATAGAGAGACCTTGTCTCAAAACAACAATGAACACTTGTTACTCTTCCACAGGACCCAAGTTCAGATCCCATAACCCACATCAGCAGCTCACAGCCACCTGTAACCCCAGCTCCAAGCCGATCTCACATCCTCTTTAACTCCATGAGATCCTACATGTATGTGATATACACATAAGTAAAAACAATAAAGGCAAATTTAAAAAGGAAAAAAAAGTAGCACATACAAGCACTCTGCAGACTTTAAAGTGCTTTATCAAAAAAAGGAGAGATGCTTCTGAGTATGACCATCTCTAGTAGTCTCTAGAAGTGAATAATTGTCACTTACTTTACTCTCCATCTCTGAAGTTTCTCCTCCTGCTATCTTTAGCTCTAGTTAAAGCAGAGCTAGCCTCCGCAACATCCCAACAGGAATCGCAAGGTCGAATCATTAATGCCTTCCCCCAGCTTTACCTATTCTGAAATCAGACAATTGCCCACATCACCCCGACCCCAATCCCATCCTCAATCCTTCAGCAATCAGTCCCTCTCCAAGGCAACAGAGTGCTAGCACCCCCCCCCCCGTTCGCCCTCATCCATTTGGTGTCTCTCCAATCAGACCAACCATGATGCTAACATGTGAGGCTATAGGACATCCCAACCCCCTCTCAAGCCTCATCCAGCTGGATAGATGCAGGGATGCTCCGAGCTGTGCAGCGGAGCTCTTCAGCTCCTCCACAGGACAGCTCCATCCCACACAAGCTAAGTGCCCCTCGTTTCTTCTTTAAGGGGTGTGGGTGCCCATGCTCTTTGTGTGCACGAGTGCCTACATGTGTGTACATGTAGATGTAGAGGCTGTGAGTCCACCCCCAGTGTCCTTCCCTGGAAGACATCCACCTTGCTTTCTGAGACAAGTTCTCTCACTGAAATCTGGGGCCCACCATTTAAGCCAGGCTGGCTGGCCAGTGAGTCCCCAGGAGTCTTTGGCTTCTGAGGGGCTTGGATCACAAGCACATGACACCTTTTTACTCGGGTGCTAGGCGTTGAACTCAGGTCCTCTTGCTTGAGCATGTCACTAACTGAGCTGCGCACCCAGCTCCAGCCCCTTTTCATTCCTTATGCACTGACCACATTTGTCCTTCTCTTTCCTCCTATTCAGTTATATGAAATGTCAAGAGCAACTTTACCTAAGCCCAAACAGATGCCGGGTGAATCAAGGAGTCATACTGGTTCTTTCTTCTATCAATTTTAAAAGTCTCATAGATAGAGGTGCGGATGTAGCTTTGTTGTAGGTGCTTACCCTAGCTCTAGGTTTCACACCCAACCCCCAGGGGAAAATATCCAATGGATTGTACAAATAAATATCTACCTGATCTAGCTGACAGGGGTTATAATTTCTTAGCCACAAGAGAATTAATCAGAAGTTAATAACGATGCCTAATAGCTAATGTATATCTAATTTACTTATTTTTATTTAACATTGTTTGTTGTTTGTTTGGGAGGGGAGTGTACATACTTTCCAGGGACTCATGCAGGTAGAGGTCAGAGGACAACTTTCAGGAGTCAGTTCTTCCACTGAAGGACCTGGGATCAAAGCCAGGTCATCAGAGTTGACAGCAAGCTTAATATCCAATGAGCCAATTTGCTGGACCTTATTTCTTTTAACCAGCTCTCCACATTAAAATATAAATCTTAGGACTGGCAAAACAGCACA
>JADRCD010203279.1:0-15781 GCA_019843815.1 Montemys delectorum
ATGAAATGCATGATCATCAAACCCTGTTTGCAACCATGCAACCTCCTGTGTACATAATTTCCACCACAATCTGCTTTTCAGCCTAGTGGGATGACTAAAGTCTGTAACGCCCACACGTGGAAGGCAGAGACAGGAGAATTATTGTTCAAGGTCATCCTCAGCCACACAGGAAATGCAAGAATAGCTTGGGATATTTGAGACATAGTCTAAGAAAAAAAAAAAAAAACCTTTCGATGTACTGTATAATCCTTCTTTAGGCTCTACAGAAGACTGTCTTACACATGTTACATCTTTTTAAAAGGAAGGATTGGTTTAAACCCCAAACAGAGAATGAGTAACATGGTATTATTCTCATGGAGCTAGATACTATAATTTTTCTGTTCTTAGCCACCTACTTCTGATTTCCTCACCTCTACGGAATAGATTACCACAAAGGTAATTGCTCCCTGGTTTTCTGAAACCTTTTAGAGAAAAGAAAATCATCTTTAGTTGTTTCGTTTTCTAAATAAAACCCAAAGATCCAACAAAAGCCTCAATGCATCTGACAGTGGTCCATATTTTTAACTGCGAGAGCCTTTTCCTCTTCAAAGACTAGCTGGCACCTTGTGTTTTGAAGACCAAGGTGTCTGGGCATTTGATCTTCTTAGCCAGGAGCACAGTAGCTTGTCTGTAGACCTGGTTGGGAGTAATATAAACATTTTGCCTTAAGGCAAACTTAGCATTCCGTTTTCTCTGCATGCAAATAATTTAATCCTTTCTTTTCTTTTTGCTTAGCTGCTCAAAGGCAGATGCATTCCCTTTAGAGATTAACCAGAACGTGATGACTTAATTCACATTTACTTACACGCCTGGCTTAGCATCCTTGCAATTGTGCTTTTTGAGCATTCTTCCTAAAAGCAGCTACTGTCATTTTTGCTGAAGAAAGGGCCTCTGAATCCACTCAATATAGAAAGGGCCCAAAACACTGAGAAAGTGTGCAGGTGAGTGGCTGAGTTTACTGGTTCAAACCCCAATCAAAGAGGCAGCCACGAGAGGTTATGCCTGGCTCCAGCTCTGATGGGCAATGTGAATCATGGCCCAGTGACTTGTCAGCATTCTCTTGATGGATGGTGATAAGATTTAGCACGTCTAGGACCAGAAGAGGTTCAGCGTTTGGCGGCACTGGGGTTGATTTATCTCTGAGTTGGTGAGGACTATCAGTTCTGTTACTGACCAGTCACCAGGGACTACACTCCTGAAAACTATGAATGCAGTCATTTGTCTTTCTTCCTCCTTTCCTAAATCTGTAAATTCACAACTGCTGAGAAACCTCCTAGCACCGAACACTTTGCATATAATAATAATACCTGACGCTTACTGGATGCAACTGTGCCACACACTGTTCTAAATGATCTAAGTATAGAAATGCATCTCACAAAACCCAGTGCAGTAGGGGTTGTTATTATCTTTATTTACCAATTGATCTGGAGCCTACATGGAGGCTGAGTTGCTTGTACAAGGTCCCACAGCAAGGGAGTGCAATCAGCACAATTCGGGGAAATGCAATCTAAGATTATCCATGGGACTTGTTTAAAAATGGGTAGTGGACCTCTAAGGGGTCAGCAAAAGCAATTAAGTCGTTACTGTCTCCTTAGAGACTCTAACATCTTGCACGAATGGAAGTTATATATTCACTAGCACCATCCAAAGGTTAATGGTGGAATGAGCTACCACTATCGAAGGGGGGAAGATGAAGTGCTACTTGGAGACTACTGAGCCTGGAATCCTATCTCATACACGGACAATGGCAGTTCTTCGATGGTCACAGGGCCCAGTTTCCATATTTGGATACAGAACCTTGAATAAGAATTTCAGTATCTCCATTTTCCCATACACTGCTAGAATAATCATACTGATGACCAACTAATGTTTGGATCCACCTCATGGAATCGCTGGCCATCTTTGAAGAGAAGCACTGAGAAGATGTTTTCTAGACTGAAGAGTGTTGTGCACATGTACTGTCAGTTGATGAAGCTCTGAAATGTGCTTATTTCTGAGAATACTTTTTCATAACCACAAGACTTCTTGTACTCTTGTACGTTGTTCTTGTGACTACTTAAGACACTGTAGCTTGATTTCAGTGGGAGCTACTTCTGTCTTTGATAAAAACACAAAACAAAAAAAAACAAAAAACAAAAAACAAACAAACAAAAAAAACCAAAAACATCTCTTTGTTATGATATCTAAACCAGAACCTGGTCACTTCCACATCAAGATGACTAAACAGAGCCCACCCACTGCAGGAAAGCAAGCAGGTCTCAAGAGATTCAAGAAAGTATGCTGAAAGAGCCAAGGGGGAAGACAACTTCTACCCTAAATGTCACATTGTTCAAAAGTATACAGATATTCACAATTAAATGTGTGGGGTGGTGATTTAATTTTTGAGACAAAGCAGATGGCCTTATAGAGGAAAAGTCACCCCAAAAGCACATACCGAAGAGTGAGGCACATCTGAATTCACTATAGGGATCATCAGAAAGCAAAATAACTCTTGAGAATAAACCATGTCTTTTCCTCAGAGCAACATTAGTTTACATCTATACAGAGTAGAATGTCAATGTCAGAAGGAGAAAGCATTGAAAGTCTCTGGAGAATAATGGAAAGGTAAACCGACATACGAGCACTTGCTAAAAACTTCTAGGTTCCATTTCCCCACTATCTTAACATATCTCCCCCTGCCTTAATTGGGTGATCTAGGGATGTTGTGGGATATCAAGTAATGAATTTGGTTTAGAGATCAGAATTCAAAGGAGAAAAACATAGTTCTGAGTAATCACAAGGATTTCCCCCAGGATTTCTTAACCTATAAACTGGTGGCAGTAAGTCTTCCTCAAAGTTTTGTGGAGAATGTACCTGACCTGGTGTTTTCTTTAATCTTCTTCCTGCTCTGACTAATTCAGAAGATCTGCTTGCTATTTGTAGAACAGTATTCCACTGGCATTTAGCTTTTGTCATTTGAAGTACAATTTAGCTAATGCAAAACTCCTCAAAGTCACATAACAAAGCCATTACCACTCATTTTGCATGATGCTTGTTTTAAAAAAAAAAACAAAAAACACTCTTTGGACTTCGGAGGACTCAACATGTCAATGGCCTAGAGAGTCTTGCCCTTTCTCCATCCGCCACCTTTTACAACTGAGTGCACTCTAGTTCACTTCAGAAACCACTTAGATGTCTGAATTTTGTAAATTTAGTTAACAGGCTTCATTTATAAATTCCAATAGAATCATTTCCTTTGAAGTGTCACTTATAGAAATTTCTAGAACAGTAATAACAATAAAATCAGTGTAACCTACTCAGTAAGCCTTGGCTTCAGACCTCACTCTTTCGGATTGCTTTGTTGTTTGTTATTTACTCCTATTTTCAGTACATTACTACCAAGAACCACAATGATTGAAAATGAGAATAACATCCACACCTTGCACAAAATGGAGAATAACAATGAAAAAACTGATAAAGAGAAATAAGAAATGTTAGCACCAGCATATATCATAAAAAGCCAGGGACAGAAAAATTGAAAATCTCCTTAAATCTCCCTGTAGCCTAACCTTGTCCTATTAAGAAAATGAGAGTGCAGAGGACATAAATTTCTCCAGTTTTATTAACACATAGTCAATCAACTGAAATGTATATATTTGCAGTATGCATTGTGATGCTTCAGTACATGTGCCCATTGCAAAATGATCAATCAAGCAAATTAACATGACCATCACCCAACATTACATCTGTAGTGAGAACATCTAAGATTGGTTGCCTTAGCAATATTAGATTGGCTGCCCTGGCAATATTTAAATGCACATTGCTGTTAACTTGGCCACCATGACAAGCACTCTCTAGAATTTGTCTGTCCTAACAGAATCTTTTTAGCTTTGGCCAGGATCTTCCCATGCTTCTCCCAGTCCCTTCCCCATGCAGCTACCCACTTGTGTGAGTTCCACTCTCTTAGATTCCACACACAAACGAGATGGTGCTTTCTGTGTCTGATTTAGTTCATGTAGCATATCCACTGCCTCACTACAGGCCCAACCATCAAAGGCTAAAGAGCAAGTCACCTCCAGCAAAAATCACCCAAACTGTGGGGGGGAGGAGGAGGAGGAGGAGGAGGGCAGGTGTATGCTCTTTGGTTGGTGGCTCAGTCACTGAGAGCCCCCAAGGATCCAGGTTAGTTGACTCTGTTAATCTTCCTGTGGCGTTCCTATCTCCTTTGGGACTGTACTCATTCCTCCTATTCTTCCGTAAGACTCCTCAAGTTTCATCTACTATTTGGCTGTGGGTGTCTGGGTAGAGAACTTCTCAGAAGACAGCCATGCTAGGTTCTAAGGATGTCTCTTTGTATTATAAACTAAGCTTCCAAATTTGGAAGTCCCTTTCAATAAATACAATGTTTGTATGCCCTAGTCTACTTCTATTTGTTGTTCAATTATGTTCGTAAGCGTAACTTATCCTCAGAATAAAATCCCTTCTAAACAGATCTGTTAAACATGTTCCTTGTATTTTTATCTGAGTATTAGACTAAAATATCTGCAGTGCAGATACACTTTTCCAAGTAATTTGTCTATGTGTTTGATTAGCTGTCTCTTCCTTCCACCCTGTAACTCCTGGTGTAACAGTAACAGATGCAGAAGCCTTTTGCTTGCCTAACTTTTTCTGCAACAATTCCAGTGGAATTTTCAACAAGAAAGACTTCAAAAAAGATTCTTGCTTAATCATCTTATTACTCATTACATTAGTTATTTTTATCATTACTGTGTCAAGAAAACAACATTTTAAAAGGTTTAGTTTGGATTTCTGGTTTAAGAGGGTACAATTCATGTGGCAAGGAAGGCAGGGCTCTAAGGTGACTGCTTATATTGCATCCACAGTCAGAAAGCAGAGGAGATGAATGCTGAGCTCTCTCTCTCTCTCTCTCTCTCTCTCTCTCTCTCTCTCTCTCTCTCTCTCTCCCTTCCCCTCTTTCTCTTTCTCTTTCTCTTCCAGTTTAGGACCCCAGCCCAGTGAATGGTGCTACCCACATTTGGGATGAATCTTCCCTCCTCAGTTAAACCTACCTAGGAACATCCTCGTATATGCCTAAAGATCTATCTCCAAGGTGACTCTGAGTCCAGCCAGGCTGCCGACGAAAATCATCATATTTGTTATGACTGCTATTTATTATAGTTAGTTCATAAAAATGCTGCATGATGGACATCAAGCAAAAGTAACTTTCACATTCCTATAACTCTTCAAAGTTCTCTTAAATATCACTTGTAGTTATTGTTAGAACAAACAAACTCAGCGTGTCCCTATGCCCAAGTTTTCCTCTTGTGCTTCTGTGAGCTAACAAAGGCTATCCTCCTCTCCCTCTCTTTCCCCTTTTAATAACAGAGATTAATAAACAGAGATTTTTTTGCTTCAACTAGGATATTGAAAAGTGTTAAGAAACTTTTCTTCTCCCCACATTTTGAAATTTTAATTAAAATGTCTCAGCTGATCTGCCTGCTAATGATTATTTGGACAATGATGCAGAGAATCCTTTTTCTCAAAGGAATGAACACCTTCTAAGCCAAGAACAGCTTTGGGTCCAGATGTTACTGTTGTTCGTTCTCACCATTAATCACCAAACATTGCAGTAGGACCCACCATGGATATTATTCAAACAGAGACTCAATTAAATTCAAAGGCAGCCCATTTAATCTTCATCAGCTCAAACAATGGCAACTTCATTTTTCTCAACCAAATGTTGAGACAGAGGAGAAACTTGAGAGATTTTCATTTCATTCAATATTGTTATAAAGTAACTGGATTTACGGTTTGACTTTGGACAAAGGAGAGCCACGGTGTTGTGCTAGAAGCAATGCCATGGGCAAGATGAAGCATCTTGCTCCGTTAAGCAGGAGCTGCAGAAATTTAGTGATAAAAAAAGAAAAAAAAAAGATTCCTTTGCTTCCCTAAACGCTGTAATAACTTAAGAAAGAAATAAGATGTTCTGTTCAGAGCCGGCAGCGTGAAGATGGATGTGGGGTGGGAAAGGAGTTGTTAGAAGAAGATGAGACTGTGGGGGGTGGAAAATGCCTCTAATTCCTATGTTACTCGTTTCTTCAAAACCAGGAAGGGCACAGCTCCTAGGATGGGTCCTGCTAGAGAAGCGTGGTGGATATGATGAATGAGGAGTCTAAAATTAAG
Organism: Montemys delectorum; assembly: GCA_019843815.1. Lineage (NCBI taxonomy): Eukaryota > Metazoa > Chordata > Mammalia > Rodentia > Muridae > Montemys > Montemys delectorum. The sequence continues at coordinate 6,202 of JADRCD010203279.1, forward strand.
GACAGCATCAACCAGCTAGACATCTTTCTTTTCGTGGTTGTGACCTTGGCATACTTTCAAAGGTGTGTAAATGCAGACCGAGTGCTAACTAGATGCCTTAACCCGAAGTTAGTTACTTCAAGGATCTTGAAAGAATCGAATCTTATTTTTTTTTTAAGCCATTCTCAACATCTGTGCATTAGTTAGCAGTCTCCAAAGAAACAGAAGACAGACAGACAAACTTTCAGGCAGAGAGATAGATATAATCATTCTGCTTTGTAGACAATTAATCAGAAGTCAAGGTGCTCCTTGGAAGTTGTGATAAGCATCTGAAGTCAAGAAAATCCCATGGGCCTGTGGTTTTACCCTGTGGGGCCTGTAAAGTCTAGGAATTAGTAACAGACGAAAATGGAAGTGTTAGACACCAGCTAATGCTTGAGCCTTTCACTCACCTTAGGGGAATGTCTGGCACACAGCAAGCAGACAGTGCAGATACTATCTGGATCAATAAAACATGAAGAAAATCACTGGGGCAAAAAGGAGCATAGCATAGAAAAGAAAGAGTGAGTAACCCAAGACAAGAGAACTAGAAACAGAACCATGGAGAGACAGGGCTGCAGAGATGGCTCACTCTGGTAAAGTGCTTGCCTGAAAAGCATGAAGACCAAAGTTCAGATCCCCTGGACTTTGCATGAATCCACAAAAAGGCCAGATGGGCTCTGTGCTTGTTGCTGACCCACCTAGAATTTTGGCCTCAGAAGGCAGAGACAAAATGGGCAAAGCAAGCTGGCTAGCTAGATTAGCCATATTGGCAAACTCTAGTTTTGATTGAGAGACTCTCTCTGATGAGCAAGGTAGAAAATTAATCAAGACTAATCCTACACATCAACTTCCATCCTTCATGTGCACATACATGCATGTGCACCCACATCTGCTTATTTGCTCACATACATGCAAGCACTCATACACACACATGCATACATCACACACACACACACAAATAGAAAAACTGTATTGATGATGGTCACATCATAAAGTTTGTCCTTCCAAGTTAAAGAGATTGAGTTTCAATTCTATATGCAGTCAGAAGACCCCAATAAATTTTTGCCCAAATTAAATATGTAATTTAGAAAATTATTTCAGACACAGCAGCAAACTGGATTCATGTAGAGAGTTAGAAAAATGCCAATGCCAGGGTCTAACCCCAGAGATTCTGATTTAACTGGCATAAGACATGACCCAGATAACAGGAGTTCTAAAAGCTCCTGGTATGGACTCTTTTCTCCTGCTCTTAGGACTCTTCCCTCCTCCAGGGTTGCCTTGCTGAGCCCTAATATGAAGATTTGTACCAAGTTGTATTGTATCTTGTTATGCCATATTTGGTTAAGATCCCTGGGATGCCTGCTCTTTTCTAAAGGGAAACAGAAGAGGAAGGGATCTGAGGATAGGGGAGTCTAGGAGAGACTGGGAGGAGTGAAAATAGCAAAAATTGTAGGTGGGAAGTATTGTATGAGAGAAGGATAGATAGATAGATAGATAGATAGATAGATAGATAGATAGATAGATAGATAGATAGATAGACAGGATGGATGATGGATGGATGGATGGATGGATGGATGGATGGATGGATGGATGGATGGATGGATGTGGGGATGGGTGCATAGATAGCTAGGTAGACAGACAGACAAACAGACAGACGGACGGATGGACAGGAAGCAAGCCAGTAACTCAGATAGGCAGCAGTTTGAGAACCATCACTATAGAATGGTCACTCTGAAATCTGTTTTTATTGAATCAGTGGTAGAATATCACCAGGGGAAGAGTTTGATCCTGAAAGAGAAGTTCTCTTTTTGAAATATGTTTGCTAGGGTCAAATGTAGTCTTGAAATGACTAATTGGCCATAGGAAATAAGGGGGGAAAGCTAGGAACTTATTCCAGGGTCCCCAGCTGGAGTGATAGCACAGAATGCTGAGGAAGGAAGTGGGGAAGGAAGGTGGCGAAGGAAGTTCAGCCTGTCCCCAGTCAATGTGGCCTTCACCTCATCCCTTTGCTCTTGATCTACACCACAAAATTAACCAACATCAGTGTTAATGACTTTGCCATGGGGCTGCAAAATGTAGCAGATGTGGATTGCTACAAAATAAGGGACATCTGTCCTACCACAGGTGGCCCTCTCCTAAAACTTCCCTGCCTGAAAAGAACCTATAAGGGATCCTCCCTGAGAGGACTTCATCTCCTTTCAGCTGTCACCAGTCCCAGCTGAGCAAGCGAGAGGCACAGTTAAGGCATGGGGATCCAATCACCATGAGTCCCATTGATCATAGTCTCCACCCTGATGCCTTGAACTATGCCGAAGCAGATGGGAGCCAGCAAGGGCTCACACTGGGCACAAATGAGCTGTGAGTTTCTTCTTCTTAATCCCTCCTCTGATAACAAGCTTGCAGCCCCATGATCAATATTGCCAGCACACCACTGTGCACCCCACGAGGAATACCTTGCTGAAGATTACTCTTTTTAGGAAAATAATTACCCATGCACACACCAGTGTGAAAATTATTTATAGTTTATTCTTCCCTTCCCAAACTAGAACAATTAAAGGTGTGCTGTCTTTAAAGAAGCTGTGTCTCTGCCCGTCACAGCAAAAGACTCAAGAGAAGCTGCCGTTCTGTAAAAAGCAGAATTTTGTCCCCCTTGGATTTATATGCCAAATGAGAAAGTGTTGTAAGAGAGACCACAAAGATGTAATCAGCTTATGGAAGAGTATGTTACTATATGGGTTCAGAATTGGGATTGTAGGCACGAAACAAAGGACAGAGGCTGACTTCCTGCCTAAATCGCACCTTCCCACTCTGGAGTCCAGCCAAAGGATGAAGGTACACAAGGTCTAGTCAGGTATAAAATAATCTTTCAGCCGGGTGTGGTGACACTGTAGCATGGTGGTACATACCTGTGTTCCCAACACTGAGGAAGCCTAGACAAGAGGTTTGCAAACTTGGGGCCAGCCTGAGGTACACAGAGAGACCCTGTCTCAGATATCTCTAAAGAATCTGCAAGCCTTTCTGTAAATGACTTAGGTCACAGATGCGCCCTGTGATCAAAGCTGAACTGGAGTACATTTAGAAGGGAAGCCTAAATGATAGGCCTAAGGAAACATTCTTGTCCTACCCAATAAGCCAGGCCACTGACCAACTTGCCAACAGGAGATGAAGTACAAAGAGAAATCAACCAGGATTGGGGTAGCTGAGCTCAAACGGCAGTGGGTGCCTATCATAATGATGTCAGAGTGCAAAGCCAACACTCAAAAACAGAACCCTGACTCAGCATGGAGCTAACAGTGGGGCTAAGCAGAAGACTTGGTGGTTCTCTCCTCTTCCAAGGCTGAGCCAAGGGAATGAAGCAAAAGCATCCCCCTTTGGGAGATCAGGAGATTTTTATGCAATCGTTGGAAGACTCTTATACTCCACAACCATTATTTTGTAAAAGTAAAAAGCTATTGGAAACCCTGGGTTTTCATTTGTTCAATCTGACGGCCCTAGTCATGTCGCATGAGTGTGTCAATTTACTTCTTTGCAGGACAACACAAAGTACATGCTCTCACTATTAGCATCATCGGCAGTCATTTTCCTCAGAACAGGGATATCTCCTTAAAATGTATAATTTTCTATTAAATAATTACATAATATATTATATCCTCTTTTCCTTTCCTCACATAGATGATAGATAGATAGATAGATAGATAGATAGATAGATAGATAGATAGATAGATAGATGATAGATAGATAATAGATGATAAAGCTAGATACACATAATACATAAATACATATATTCCTACATACATAAGTGCAACCTTCTCAGTTTGTATAATATTACTTGCATACATATTTTCAGGGCTCACCTTTGGTACTGGATAACCAATTGATGGGATCTTCCCTGTTGAAGACAATTTCTCGTGATCTCAGAATTCTTTAGTTCCCTGTAGTTTTTTATCTAGGGATAAGGACTCATGAGCTTTCCCTTATTTACATTAGCAAGCCAATTGCCCTCATACCTCATGTAGTCATGTTGGTGAGACCTTATGGTTGTAGTTTCTGACATTTCTAGGAGTCTTAATCTCACACAAACTCCCCCATCCTCTGGTTCTTACAATCTTTTCTCTTCCTCTTCTGCAATGATCCCTGAGCTTCGAGTACAGTAGTTGTGTTATAAATGTATCCCTTGGGACTGGGATCCACAGTTCTGCATTTGTATTGGCTGCAGTTTTCTGTAATGATGCCCATCTATTGCAATGAGAAGTTTTTTATGAGGATGTGAAGAATACACTTATCTAGGGGTGTATGGATAGATATTTGGAGTGTTGTTAGGGGTTGTGTTTGTATAGTAATGTGGTGGATTCTCCTCCAAGATATATGGCTTCACTAGCCCTGTGTAGTTTCTAAGACTAGGCATGATTTCTCTCTTGGTAAACAAATGTTAAGTCCACTTAGAGAGCTATGAGTTATCACCAAGGCATGCATGCCACTGCTACATCCTTCGGGTCACTGTACCGTGTTGGTTGTTGCTGTGGTTCATAGACAGCATTTCTAGTTGGGACTGTTGATTGTTTCCCTCCTTTGGAAGCTTCTATGATGCCTTCTGGTACCTCAGTGAGTAGACCTCTGCACTGTGGCTCTGAAGTACATAGTGTCTTCATTGCTCTATATTTTTAAAGCCCCAGCTTCAAAGTGTCACTTCTATGATAACTGATAGAGCTAGCATACAAAGTTCTCTGGCCTGAGATTACATGGTAAAGACATTTCTAATACTAACTGCTAAAAGTTACTTCAGATGCACAATTCAATAAAGTCCTCCCCAAGGATGCCCTCGTTACAGATGCCAACATTACAGAGGCCAACATAAGGTTGCCAGTCTACCCACACTTATAGTCCGCTTGGCTACAAAGCCACGACTTCCCACTATTCTCTCATGTTCACATTTGCTTGACTAACTCAGAAAACTTGGGAAAATGCAATTGTTGCTTTATCAGTCAGGGTTCTCCAGAAGACAGAAGCAATGGGGTAGTTATTTATTTATAGAGAAGGATAGGAAGGTAGGTAGATAGATAGATAGATAGATAGATAGATAGATAGATAGATAGATAGATAGAAGATATAGAATCAGATGGTTATTTATAGATTAGCTAGAGATAGATAATAGAAATAATATATAGATAATAAATAGGTGATACATACATACATATATACATACATACAATAAATGACATAAAAGAAATTAGTTTATACAGTTATGTCACTTTAGAAATTGATGTGGTCCACCATCTGGAGACCTGAGTATCAGTAGATAACTCAGTCAAAACCTGGAAGCCTCCCTCACAAAGAATGAAGTGGGTGTAAGTCTCAGTCTGAGGCAAAAAGCCTGAGAAACTTGGAATTATTTGTGTAAGTTCTGGAGTACAAAGGCCAGAAATCTTATAGTTCAGATGTCCAAGGACACGAAGAAATTGTCCTGGCTCTATGAGCAAAAAGAAATTGACTTTTCTTTTTTCTCTGCCATGTTTAAGTCTGTCTAGGCCTCCAGCCAATAAGCTATTGCTCATCCACAGAGTGGAGCCTCCTCATTCAATCTGCTGATGTATATGCCAATCTTCTTTGGAAACAGCCTCATAGGTATGCCCAAAAGTACTTGACCATCTCTCTAGCCATCTCTTAATCCAGGAGACACCTAAAATTAACTATCACACTTCAAATTATAATTCCATTACCAAAAGACTCAAGTCAGAACTGGCCAAGTGAAAGGGTGATAGAGCAAAGTCTGGAGGTTCCACACAGAGAGCTCCACATCAGTGCTTAATATGAATCCCAGAATCACTGGCCTGCAGGTTGTATTTAATCCTAAGACTTTCTTGTCCTTAAAACTCAGAGGGTTGTAATAATATAACATGGACCAGAGCCCCCATCCTCAAACATAAGGTTCTCTTTTCTGGAATAGCCAAGCACCCACCTCAACTGCCAGTGAGACTGGAGCCCACAGTTACCTCATTACCATGAACTTAGGTGTGGCCCCACCACAGGTAGCAAATATGTTTCTGCTTCTTAGGATTCAAAAGTTCTCTTTAAAAAAGTACCTACTGTGTAAGCGTAAGCGCTTGAGTTCAGATCCCAGGCATTTCAGGATACAGGGGAGTAAGTGATAGGAACGAGGCAGATCCCTGAAGGTTATCAACTCGCTAGTCTAAGCAAATCAATAAGCCTCAAGCTCACTGTCTCAAACAATAGAGGAGAAGAGAAATTGCCAAGAAACACTCAATGACAACCTCTGGTCTCTAAACATATATAGGCACATATACAGCTATTCCTATGCACGTGGGTACAGACCTGTATTAACAAGTATATACATCAGACACATAATATTCACATATTACACTCATATACACTAAAAGTATCCAAGAGGAGTGCCAGACAAATTCCAGAAATGAGATGCTTAAAAATAATATTTTTAAATTGAAGTTCATGCCACTGCTCTTAATAAAACAAGCTCAAAAAAGAAACTAAAGTGGATCTTTTTTCTTTAAATATAATCATATTAAACTAAAAATATAGACCAATGCAGCAACAATAGCAGTTTATTGAACACTCAATCTATGTCGCACACTATCCAATTGAACCACATGGTAACCCAATTCACAGAAAGGGAGCGAGAGCCAGGAGGAAGAATCAGACCAACACAAGACTGCTGAATAGTTAGTCGGACCTGAAAACTCAGAATCCCTTTTCAGTTTCTTACAGGACTGAAAAGAAATGAAAGGGACAGTAATATGCTGTGACATATAAAAAAAAAAAGTAACAACATTTAAGTTTCAAGTTTGCAAATAAGGTTTTCCAATTTGACTACTCATCCCTCTCCCCTCACCCCCCACCCCAAGCATACAGTCACCTACATGATCTTATAAGATGAGGCATTTAATAAGTGATTAGATCACGGAGATGACACCTTGATGACTAGGATTAGCTTCCTTGTAAAAGAGGCTCCAGGGAACTAGCTAGAACCTTCCCACCACATGAGACATAGCTAGAGGGTGCCATCTATGAACTATAACCAACGCGTTCACAAAAGACAGAATCTGCTAGCACCTTGATTTTAGACTCCCCAGAATCCAGAAGAACAAGAAAGGAGTTCCCTTGGATTAGAAGCTATCTATTTTATAATATTTTACTATAACAGCCCAAATAGACTAGAACAGAATCTCATACTCAAACATAATCACGTCTGCTTGTTGACACGTAGCCTGTAACTGCCTTCACACTGTGGCGGCAGGCTTGAGTGATTGCGAAGTGGCCCTGGAAGCCTGTAATACTTACTACCTGGACTTCTATAGGAAGGCTTTGCTGACGAGGCAGAAGGTCACAGGGCTAGTGAGAGGTAGAAAGGTGAAAGCTGGGCTTCTGGGACTCCAAAGCACAATAGCAGTAGCAAATGATCTTTATGATCAAATATCTATGTTTGACATTTTAAAATATCAACACTTTGTAAAGAAGGAAGCTGAACTCAGAGACCACCTGAACAGAACAGATTGATGTCAAAACTGAATGCCCCAAAAGGGAACAGTGGGCACATGGCTCAGTTAGTAAAGTGCTTGCAGTACCTGACTTAAGATCCCCAAACCCCAACATCCATGTAAAGAGACTCCTGCATTATTTTTGCACTCTATAATCCCAGCTCTGGGAGTGCAGACAGCATCATTAGGGCTTGCTGGCCAGCCAGTCTAGCCAAATCAGTGAGCTGTGGGCTCAGGGAAAGACCCTGCCTCAACCAAACTGTGGGAGAGCCAACAAGGAAGATACTTGATGTGTCTCTAGACTCTACACACAACTCTACACATTTGCACACAGTTATGCACAGACTGGCATTAAATGAATAACAGCCCCCGGAAGGGCTACAGTTTTTATTCTCCTAGAGCAAAATGAACAGATAAACCTAAACTGGAGTTCAGAATGAGAGGAATGACCCAGTTCAAGTTCAACCACACAGAGTCATCACTGCCTGCATTTGCATGTCCCAAGGCCTTCCTTACGAAGTTTTTACCTTCTTACTTCACTCCGAGAGCCATGCTCTAGAGAGCTCCATCTGTTACACATTTGACAAGAACAGGGAAGTTATAAAAACTGGTGCGATTGAAGGACTGAAGTGTTTATAAATACCCCACGTTCACAACAACAGAAAAAGTCAAGGAAAACATTTATGAATATTTGAGAGATCATACATCAAAGGAGGAAGGAAATGAGAAATTGCTTGCTGTTATCCAAGGAAAATTGTAAGCTGATAAAACAGAGCATCACCGTGTATAACCTGTTTAGAAGCCCAGGCCGGAACACACTTTATCAGTCCAACCCCCAGGAAGGAATGAGGGCTTGCCAAACTGATGGACTGCTCCAGGAAACAGAATGTTCATATCTAGCCAGGGTTTACTCCATTGACTCTGTTACATTGCAAGTTCTTATCTAGGAAATTTTATAATGACAGTGAAGAGGGTGGCCCAAGAGCAACTAACTACTTCTTATGCTGCATAGTAAATGAGAACCTTCCTGAGGGCTAATTCAGCAGATTGGACTCTGCAGGAGCAGCATCTGGCCTGTGGACCACACTCCCTCTGATATGCAGTGGCTTTGCTCTTCTGTGGAGGCCATTTTGGCATGAGAAATGAGGAGAAGAAAGATACATTGGACAAAGTGGAGTTCTTATCCACAAAGCTTTGGGTCTCACACTGATAATGTAGATAGCGACAAATGAACGAATTCAGACATGGAAAAGTACAGCAGAGACAAGAAGGAAGCTCTTTACCCAAGCTCCAGTATCTCAGGAGTATAAAAAGATATACCTCTCCATGTGACACTAGCATTGTCAGGCCGTCTATGAGAGCTTCTCCTCGGGTCTGCAGCTACACATATGCACAGATGGAAAAGAAGTGGAGACACATGTATAGACAGAAAAAAAAAATGCTAGCTATTTCTGGAAACCTAGTGCCATTCTGTAGAGAGTACCAGAGGGAGAGTCCTTGGAAAGAGGGGGTACCCATAGCCTTGATGCTTTTCAAATGGGATATTATTAATTTGGTGAACACAGGGATATACCTCTACCAAAGGCTGTGAACATTTTGCAACGTTATACATGCATTGACTTTGAATGTTTTCTCACTGCACAGTTAACCTCTTCCTGGCTGAGGTTGTCAGTCCCTTTTCTGGTTTTACACAAGAGCCTTTGTACTCTGTGCCCCAAGCTCTTCTGCGGGTTTAGGATGTTGGTGGCTTGGTGATATTAGCACCTTTCGCTTTCTCTATCTCCATTGTGAGACGTTACGGTCTTCAGCTGATGTTGTCCCTTCTAAGTCCAGCCATTTTATCAGTGTACTTCTCAACCTACAGAATACAGTACCTGATCCTTTGCCAGAATATCCTTGCAGTGGAAGTGTTCCCCTTCTGAGTGTACTCTGCACAGAGGGACCGGTATGTAACCCAGGGAGCATACCTATCTTTCCTTTTGCTTAATGCCACTTCTAGTTTCCTACTTAGTGCAAACTCACTCTGTTCTGCATAGATTTTATGCTTC